>LPNX011071213.1:134712-225384 GCA_001517045.1 Pseudotsuga menziesii
ATCGCCATTCCTTGTGTTGTTGTTTGTCCGACGGGGGGTTATAGTGAGTATTTCCCTACCATATCCAAAGTGTCATGATGTTAAGTAGGAAGTCATCCTTTTCCCTAGCCTTGTAAATTTCATCCTTCACCCTTCACTAGCAATGAAATGATAAAATACCCCTTGAAGGGTATAAGAAAAGGTCCAAAAAGCAATGCTTAAATATATGCTGACCTTATAAATTTGAATATGTCCCGAATGAAAGCTGCGATTAGCTATGCTTTTAAGCACTGGTGAAGTCCCAAAGGGTCATATAGGCCAAAAAGGCCATGGAAATAAAATTGATGTCCTAATGAAACTGGATCAAACTTGATGTAGACATGATACCTAAGTTGAATAAGCACTCTCTGAACAACTCAACCATTTGTGAGGCATCGTCATTCCTTGTGTTGTTGTTTGTCCGAAGGGTGGTTATAGTGAGTATTTCCCTACCATATCCAAAGTGTCATGATGTTAAGTAGGAAGTCATCCTTTTCCCTAGCCTTGTAAATTTCATCCTTCATCCTTCACTAGCAAATTGACTACAACTATGAAGTGAGTATAGTCCTAAAAGTCTGGTCTGAGTAATAATAAATAAACCCTATATATGTATTTGGTTGATGTACCGCCAGTGAAATGATTGCTACTTGTTGTGATTGTTACTTAAATGAGTTGTAGAGCATGTCTTAGCCTTATAACACTTGCAGCAGATGGATGATATTCTGAATTATATTATTGGTATCTGGTCATTTACAAGTGATTATAGTGTTTATTAGATGTTGTTGATGATCAGGCAGAGACCTGGAAAGGGTATGAGTATACACCCTAGATGGATTTGGACTCTCTGAGTCTAATGAGACGGTTCATTTTCAGTTCTGGGCACTTGCAGAGATGATCAAGCTCATTTTACCTTTCTGATGCAGTTTTGCTTCACAGGATGATGTGTCTGAGCAGGGAGATGTTTTATTTGGATCCCCTAGGGCGTTGTATGGACATAAGGGGTGCAGCCACTTGTTTGTACCATAATACCCCCATCCCAGAGAGCCTGGTGGGCTCAGTTTGACAACGCAGGCACCCTAGAAGGTTGTTTTGGCAGGTTCATGTTTCCCGAGGCAGATTAAAAAATGATTAAATGGCTATTGAAGAAATCGATTTGAGCTAGTAAGGTAAGGAAATGACATGGGATGAGTCATGATGATGAGAGTGATGTCCTCCGCACCTTCTCCAACAGTTGCAGCACCTGATTAGGGCCACACCTATTTTTGGGGCATTTTTATATTATTTTCTAGAGCTTTTGGGAGGCTCACGGTTTCCTCAAGGAGGCACAAAGTCAAAGAATTAAAATATTATATTATTTGATTGTGCCATGGGGACACCCAGAGGGAGTTAGTCAACCCACCATGTGCTTCATTTATTTCTTGTTGAGTGGGGCACCCAGAGGGAGTTAGTCAACCCACCATGTGCTTCATTTATTTCTTGTTGAGTGGGGTACCCTCTTGTTGGGTGCTTTAGTCCACTTTGGTACTTTATGGTTATATTGATCCATGTATTGTATGTTGAGCTCATCTCAACCATTGATTAGAAAATTTTATCTTTTAATCTTAGCCACTCGTTTTGAAGGTGGTTAGGATTCAGTTATGATTGTGTTTCTCTCATTTCTCTTTAAAGGAGAGAGCTTCTCATTTGTAAGAGGTCTTTGGCTCTTGGATCTGAATAATAGAAAGATTTTTCTGTGGATATTTTCTGGATCTGCTTTGCATCTGATGTTCTCAAATGGTGATTGGATAGTCTTCTGCTTCCTAGCATTGTGGAAATTCATGTGAGATCTATATTTTTCTGCTATCATTCTCTTGTCTACATGAGGGCATTTTCGCTAGAGCATTTTTGTAGGGGGGCCTCAACTCGCTCGGTTATCTTCGTCTTGGATCAGGGGGTTTTCATCAATTTCATTGTGATCTATGATTACTTCTTTTTACTTTCCTATAGCATTTTGTTTCTTTATCTTGTATTGGCAAATCTGATATTGTTGACGTTTCCTCATGCAGGGTAGGGGGTGCATTGGAGGTTTGGAGCTTACATATGTCATAGAAATCACTTGGATCTTCCAGAATTGATCAGGATAGCAAAGATCATCACTGTTAAGACTTCTACAAGCATTTTCGAGTACAATCCAACAGGTAACTCTCTTCTCTTTAACAGATCTGAAGCCATTGTACCTGCTTTTCCTTCCATTTTTCTGAAAACTCCTAAAATACTAAAAACCCTAAAAAGTACTAAAATTGGGAACCATCCGATCTTTGGCCAAACCACTGTTGGGTTTCATAGATCGGGCCTCCCCTTCACTGAATCTACTGCAACGCTGGTCAAATTCCTGCTGGTCTGACCTAGATCTGATTTTTAGCCTGAAAACTGCATAACCCCTCACTGAAAATTTGACCTGCTAGGGTTTTGACTTTTTCTGATTTCTGACTTCATAGACTGATAGATCGGGTCCCACATAGTCCAAATCACCCTCAACGTTGTCCAGATTCATGGCAGTTTGACCTAGATCTGAGTTTTAGACTGAAACAGCCCTAGCGCCTTCACTGAAAATTGGACTTTTCTAGAGTTTACTTTTTCTAAAATCTGACAGGCCAGGTGGATAGATTAGGGGTTGAGCACTCCAGAACACCCCCAACGTTGAGCTAGTTCCTACCAGGTTGCCCTAGATCTAAAAAAGTGACGTTCAGCCTCCTAGCCCCCCTCATCAGATTTTGACTTTTCCAGATCTGATCTTTCCTGCAATTTTATGAATTGGGTTTGTAGATCGGGCCATCCTGGTCTCATTTCCCCTCCAACGTTGAGTTGATAGTCTCCTGGTGGCTCTAGATCTGCAAATCTGCCTCTCCAAACCCTAGCGCTAGCACTCCTTCTGCTGATTTCCTGTAACCTGAATCTTTCGGGCCAAATCCTTTTCTGGGTCTATAGATCAAGGTATATCCTAGGTGGGTTCACTGAAACGTTGTGTTGATACTGACTCCATTTCCCAATGCACGAAAGGCATTGATCTCCTATCTCTAGCACTAGCCCTAAATTGACCTCACTCCCATTCTCTTTGCCAACATTCACTGATAACCCAATTTACCTATCTTTCACTGAGTCTGTCTCCTTGGTACTAGACAGTCCCAACTATGTCCTTGCTTACCCTATCACAGTTACGTTTCCCAAGACAGTGGTCATCTCCATCAGTTGCTAGTACCTAAACCCTAGAGCTAGGGTTTCCATTTACCCTACACCTTACGTACCTCAAAGCCACATTTGATCTGTTCTAGTGTCTAGGTCTGATCTCTCCTGTCGGGAGTAGATTTGGGTCTCCCCCATTGTTGTCTTGGACTTAGATAACATAAAGTGAAGGCTGCCTTGATTGGCGTGACAACCATCCATTTGGGACTCTAGGCAGTCTTGGTTCCACCTCCTTAGTTGCTTGCCCCTCTACCATCCATCCTGGATCCAGCTCACACAGGCAACTACAAGGTTGGTGATAACAGAGCGTTGGGTTTTAGAGATCACACTCCACTTGTGCACATCTCACACCTTAATATGAACGTTTGGTCCATGACCCCAAGCTGAGCCTAAAATTAATCTTAACTCAACCAACATTGTAACCTCACTTGAGGACCAAAACAATATTGTAGTTAGGTTAGGACACTGAGAATAGGCATCCAAATAAACCCCCTTTGTCACTCACATTCAAAACATAGTTGTTGTCTTCTAGGGAACCAAAATCCTCTAGTATTTGTTGACACGGTCACAACTAGCTTATCAGGGGGGCTCTTGCTCTACGGGGGTAAGCCACAACGAAGAGGTTCTGGTAGTCTAGGTAGAATATTGCACTCTGTGTTGTACAGAAGGCTACCTTTTCATAGTCTTCCTTCTGCATGCCAAGGACAATATCGGGTGTCGAGGACCAGAGGGATGAAGTGCCAGGAAACCATCTCGAACGTGCCATGAACGAGGTAGCCTAGTTTCTAGTCTCTTAGGGCTCATTTACCTGGGGTCCCTCTCCGTAGTGGGATTCTCTTAGCGTTTTGTTCTCCATTTCGTATTGTTTGACTATGATTTCATCACCCAACAGAGAATATGATTTGTGAGGGGATCCCATCTTGTAACTAGGAGCTTGCTTGCACTTATACTCCATAGGTTAGTGCATCATTTTCTTCATAAGTAATGCTGCTTGTTGGCTTTCTGGCCACTTTGTTGTAGACTCGCATGCTGTGGCACGCAGTTACAGCTTGGTTTTATAGCTTTCTTTTTGGCATGTGTGCCCCCATTTATCAACTCTCCTTCTGCACACTCGACTGTAGTTGGATTTTTGAGCTTGTGTTTTCCATGCTTAAGGCTTCATTCATCATATAGCACACCATCACGTCACCATTGCTCCCCCACGCTACTTGCAGAGACTTAGGGGGCATACCCCTCAGTTTGGTTCTTTGAACCGCAATCATCGAATTCATATTTGTCGTCGTTCACCACCCTCAAAGTCGTACACTGCATCTGAGCCATATTCATATTCCTATCAACTTGAACCTCCCTTGTTCACTGCCCCATATCGCCCCATGGTTGGTGCACCTCCCAACCCCTTCTAGCGGGGATTCATTAAAGGAAATTTGGGGTCTAAAATGGGCTTTATAAGAAAACGCGCCAACAATAAGTTCTTGTGAGTTGGAATTCAAGAACCAATACAATTCCAATAAAATGAGTCAACGATAATGGTTGAATTGACATATTTGTCATAAAAAAAAACTACTTTTTTTGTTCGTATTTTCGACATATCTCCCTGTGTTTTCACTCAAATTTCGATCGAGAGAGCTCGTTGGATGCGGAATTTGATTTCGCGTCCAACGAGTACCCACACTACATACTTTTGACGAAACCCGCTACCCCAAAAACAAGAAATACCTGAACAAATGTGATGATGACATCATCATCACATTTTTTCAGGTATTTCTTGCATACTTTTGACGACCCCGCTACCCCAAAAACAAGAAATACCTGGAAAAAAACGTGATGATGACATCATCATCACGTTTTTTCAGGTATTTCTTGTTTTTGGGGTAAGAAATACCTAAGAAAACGTGATGATGACATTATCATCATGTTTTTCCAAGTATTTCTTGTTTTTGGGGTAGCAGGGTCCGTCAAAAGTATGCAGTGTGGGTACTAGTTGGACACGGAATCAAATTCTACATCCAACAAGCTCTCTCGATCGAAATTTGAGTAAAAACACAGGGAGATATGTCGAAAATACGAACACAAAAAGTAGTTTTTTCTTTTTTCCTCAAAAATTAGTAAATATTATTTTATTATTTTAACTATTATTTTATTATTTTCCTTAGAAGGCCCATTTTAGACCTAAAAATTCCTCTAATGGTTGGTGGTGGACATGTGAGCACCCCACCCATCATACCAAGTATCCCTTCTGTTGGACCTACAGGTCCTGGTCCTAGTGGGCCCCTCATCACCGCACACACTCTTGTTGGTTCGTTACCCACTAGTGGTGGCCCCACTCTAGCCACCATGGTTCACACCATTCCCACATTCATGCATGGGGGCATTGGCCCTTCTACCACCATTCTAGTTATTCACACCAATACAATGACTACTTCTACTATCAGAAGTCAGCCCTACCAACCCCCATTTGCTCGCAGTAACTACACGCACGCTGGCCCCAACACCATTGTCGGCTCTCCCCGATCTAGTCCGGGTCCTAGTCTTCCATTCATGGCTAGTCTCAACCTGCCAGATTTGGCGAGGTTAACGAATGACCCCATCCGTCATGACCTATTATGGCCTCCCATGCCTACCAAACTCCCTTTAGACATGCCTAAGTTTGAGGGAAAGGTAGGAGAAGACCCTCAAACCATATCAGGTCATTCCACTTATGGTGTACCTCTAACATCATAGTGGACGATTATATCTGATTGCTGTTATTCCAGTGCGCACTTACTAGTGTTGCAGGCAAATGGTACATTGAGTTGCACCATGCCACTTATCTTGATTTTTCCTCTTTAGCCTCAATGTTCCACCAGTACTTCCAACTACCCGTCTGTAACGATGAGGGCGTGGAAATCTTGTTATCACGTAGATAGAACACCGCTACCCATATCACAGATCACATCCATGAGTGGCGTCATCGTCGTAGTTTGTGCGAAATCCAGTTAGATGCCAGGATTTTCCTTGATTGGTTTCTTAAAACCTTACTCCCCCCGATCGCCAAGGATGTTGCATCCAAGCGCCCACAAATTGAGGAAGAAACAATACTCAAAGCACAACATTGCGACCTTATCTATGCCCAATCGAGTTACCTGTAAACCATCATACCTGATGCTCCCTGTACACCATCATACCTTATGCTCCTCGTGTTGGCTCCTCACAGCGAGATATCATGGGGGCATCCCATGCTATTGATGGAGTCATTGGATCCATTACCCAGCACCCCCACCAGTACACATCCTCGCCTTCAATGTTGCCTCACTCCGGTAACACCCCTAGTGTTTCCCAACCCGGCTATGCCCCTGAGTTTTCACGCACAACGACTCAATCCGAAACCACACCTTCATATGTGTCTCCTACACCTGTTCCTCATGTTCATCGATTGAATTGTCTGGCGCCTACTTGTAATGGCCAGATGGTAGGCTTTGCAGTCGCTCTTGCGTAATACCCAACACATGTGTAACCTACAACTGCTTCGGCCTCGACTCCTCTTGTTCCTCAAGGACTGGTCTACGCTCAACAAAACCTCCCCAATCAACCTACCCCCAATAACCGACAAGGGCAAGGAAGAAGACCAACCTCAAGGGGGTGGTCACCAACCCAACTCTCCAAACAACAACGGAGCCAATGCCCCTGCACAGAACCCCCACCATCCACATAGACCTAGGAAGAACCCTCAATTACAGAGTAACCATCTGTGTACCATTTGTGATGTTTATGGCCATTATACACACTAGTTCCCCCAGATGCATCGAGTTTGCCACCTATTACAAGCCAAAAATCAACATGAAACTAAGCTCTGGCACAACCCAATCGAGCACCACAAGCTCCTTCGCCTATGGTGTTGTAGAACTCGTTACCAAATCAAGGAATGGTTGCAACCGAAATTTTGGTACAACAAAATACTGCAACCACTTTTTCAAGTCAACCCATTGATCCTGGTGTTCATCATCTTATGACTTTGTCTAACGTCAACTTATAGACTCGTCGCAACCAATATGACTCCACCACAGAAACCATTAATCCCTCCACGGCCTCTACGTCCACTGTGCTCGATATGTCCTTACATTTTCTGAGACCCCCCATGGACGAGACTGCCAAACTCTCTAGGTTCCCTTTGCGTCACATTGCAAACAACTCCACTGCTAAAGTCGCTCTCAATTACAGTATTGTCAATGGCTTGGCCCAGTCTGCCTCTGCAATGTTTGCTTTGGAAGTCCTGAGAACTTGTCCTTCGCAATGCAAAGTCTTCTTATCTGCTTTAGGTGTCGTCAACCCCTCTGACTTCGTGTTGATCACTTTCGACTTGGATCAAGGAGAACCTCGAATTCCTTCATCCGTAGCCTTCCAGGTTCTTGTCACCGTTCAAAATTTGGTCATTCATCGATGTATCATCGATAAGGGTGCATCCACTTGTGTTATGTCAATCTTCCTTTGGCAGAAGCTAGGATCCCCAACCCTTCAACCCTCAACCAACGCCCTAAACGCATACGATGGTTGACATGCTCAACCACAAGGCATTCTCACGAATGTCCCCATTGAATCGGCAGGTAAAATTGTGTTGATCGACACCGAGGTTGTGAACGCTCAGCTAGATTATAACCTCTTCCTTTGACGTAGTTACATGTGTGTGATGCGAGTCGTTACTTCAACCGTCTTTTGACTCATGATGTTCTCCCATGATGGGGAGAATGTGACAATTGACCAGTTGACGTACCTCGATCCCAAAGGACCAGCCACTCTGGAGCATGTCCTCGCTACCATCTACACCACCATCAATAGTGTATCAATCCGCTCCCTGTCTACCGTTGGTACAGGCCTATTTAGCAACGCCCCTTTGACTGACACCTTTTTATCCCTAAGATTGGTCAGTCATTAGAGGAAATTTCAACTCAAAATGGGCCTTTTAACCCTCATTCAAATTCCATGTCATCATGTGTTAGCCAATGAAATTGCTTTAAATTTGAAATACTGTATAGGTCTTAAACACTTTTTTAATATAAATTTGGGGTTAGGTATCATAAAAAGAAACTATTTTTTCGTTCGTATTTTCGACATATCTCCCTATGTTTTTACTCAAATTTCGATCGAGAGAGCTCGTTGGATACGGAAACATAGCTCCGGCAAGCACCGAGATCAATAAGTATTGAAATAAAAGTGTTCAAGATCTTACCTTCTATCTCACATTAGAGGAAATTTCAACTCAAAATGGGTCTCCTAAAAAAAAAAAAAAATAGTTAAAATAATAAAATAATATTTATTAATTTTGGAGGACGAAAAGAAAAAAACTATTTTTTTGTTTGTATTTTCAACATATCATCTCGTGTTTTTACTCAAATTTCGATCGAGAGAGCTCGTTGGATGCGGATTTAAATTCCGCATCCAACGAGCTCTCCCAATCGAAATTTGTCATCGTGTTTTTCAGGTATTTCTTGTTTTTGGGGTAGCAAGGTCCGTCAAAAGTATGTCGAGTGAGTACTCGTTGCATGCGGAATTGAATTCTGCATCCAACGAGCTCTCCCGATCGAAATTTGAGTAAAAGCACAGGGAGATATGTCAAAAATACGAACAAAAAAAGTAGTTTTTTTTCTTTTCTTCCTCCAAAAATATTATTTTATTATTTTAACTATTATTTTATTATTTTTCTTAGGAGGCCCATTTTGAGTTGAAATTTCCTCTAATGAAGGGTTGTATCTTTGTCATTTTTTGGAAAGTCCAGAAGGCTTTACAGGGCACTTGCCTATGGAGGTTAACTAGTATATATTCTTGTGCAAATAAACTGCTAAAAAGGTTGCTTGTCTAAAGTCTAGTGGAGCCTTCTCATTATTCCACCCATTTGTGAGACACTGTCATTCCCTATTGTTCACCTACTTCAGCTTATGTGTTGTGTGGATTCCCTTTTCCTTTAGCCTAGATGCTTACAGTGTTCAGTATCAAGCCATTCCCTTGGCCCTACCTTGTTTTATTCACCTTCACCCTTGACTAGCAAAATGGCTAAATCTATAAATGAGTATACACTAGAGGTTCTTGTTTAGAGCGGCTAATCATTTTGATGTGTGTGTGCGCGCATGTGTGTTGTGCTTATAATCGCCAACATAAGCTACTTGTACCTGAGTCTCGTTGTTAATGTAGATAATTGAGCATGTGTATCCATTTTGTACTTTGCAGTATCAGAGTTTAGCATTTGGGTCATTATTTTATCATTCTTGACCTGGTCACCCTAATTTGACCAAGTGAGGAGCAGGGTCCAAGATGAGTCTTGCCCTATGGTTGTGGATGATGATTATTTGTGATCTATCAGTGTCAATTAGACATATTCATGCTTCAGATGGTGGTTTACTATGATGGCTTGTATTATTTTCTTGATTATCAGCATTTACAGGCTTTATTATTATTATTGTTATGACATAGATGGGGCCTCAGACGTACCTTTTTTATGGTCATAGGGTATATGAGTACGCATTCCTAGTAAATTTGGACATTTTGAATTCACTGATGCAATCGGTTTTTAGTTTCATGCACTTCCAGGTGAGATATGTGTCATTTTAGCATTCTTGGGCAGTTTGGCCTCGAGAAATCAAAATAAAGTGCTTTTCAGTTGATGATGAGTTTTCATAGGGCATCGGAGGGAAACATAGGGTGCATCCAGTCAATTGTACCATATTGCTACAGTGTTGGGCCTAATTTTGCAGTCAGTTGGCTTCCAATTTTAGCCCTCGATGAGATATTGGCAGTTTTATGTTCTCGAGGCAGTATTTTGATGATGGAAAATGGCTAATAAGGAATTCGATTTGGGAAAATGAGGCAAGGAAATGGCATGGAAATGGTATGAGGCACAATGTTGGGGCCACCATCATCTGGCATCAACTTCACTCTGCAGGGGTCCACACGTCCTAGTATACTTCACATTGAGGGCATTTTTATGTATTTTTTAAGGGGGAGTCCTAGTGATTTTGATCACTTCATGATATTATTGATCATTACACTTTATTGTGCCATGGGGCCATGTTAGTGAAGGATATGTATAACCTCCTAGCCCCACCACTCTGCAGGGGCCCACACATCCTAGTATACTTCACATTGAGGGCGTTTTGATGTATTTTTTAAGGGGGCGTCCTAGTGATTTTGATCACTTCATGATATTATTGATGATTACACCTTGTTATTGTGCCATGGGGCCATGCTAGTGAAGGATATGTATAACCTCCTAGCCCCACCATGTGTTATGTCATATGTTTACTCATCTTTATGTGGTGAGCCCCCCTCCTTAGGCATTTTTAGTGATGTGCCTCCCTCTATTATTGAGTAGATCCATGTCTGATGTATCCGACTAATCTTAGTCGTAGATTAGAGTGATTTTATCTTATGATATTGACCCTTGATCTATTTGGATCTAGGTTTTGTGTATTGAGGAGATCTATCTAATGAGATGATATCTCATTGTAAAGGGACTTTTGGCTCTGAGAATATTGAATACAAGAAAACTTTTGCAGAATCTCTTGGAAGCTTTGTGAGTGTACTTGGATGTGATTGTTATGCCTATTGCTTAGACGTTTCAGTGGATCTTGCATGCAAACTATATTTTTTTGTGGAGGCCATACCGAACTTTTGTAGGGTAGCGACTTGGTTAGAGGAGATTACTAAGACATTTTCAATCATCTTTCGAGCAAATTGTTTCATCTTCAGGGAGTGATCAATTGTTACTTTGAGCATTGGATTTTTCTCTATAGATGACGTATGTTGCTTATCAATTTCATCCATAAAAGAAATCTCACTTCGGCAATTTGATTTTGTAGGTGGAGAAGGGAGCGCACTACCTTCACTAAGAAAAAATTTCTCATTTCATGTTGGATCTCGCTCGAAATTGTAACTAGGTTGAAGGATCATCAACATACAAGGAAACCGAAGTATTTTCAGGTATGAACTACAAGGTAAGTATTATTTTCAATATTTTATCCAACTGTCAAGCAAAACCCTCTTTCTTAAAACCCTAGTTTTGTAGATTTTATAGATCGAGTGAGATTTTTAGGACGACGATCAAAACCCACTAAGAGATCATTATTTAAACACTAGATCTCAAATTTCATAAAATTCTGACTCCATTTGCCCTGGGATCTAGCATTAGTCTCTCTAGGTGGGGGTGCCCTCCTTGGGTGGGTGGCCAAATCTTCAAATCTATCAGTTGGGTATGTTTGAACCCACTTCAATTTCACAAATTTATCCTTCAAGCCATTAGATCTAGCCATTTACTACCCTGATCTACTCTTTTGGGTCCACTTTGTCCACTTTTGCATAAACCCTAAGTGGCTCTCGTTAGGGTTTTCTTCATTTTGGCTAGATCTCTCTAGATCTACGTTACTAAACTCTTTGTGGTAGATTTTCAATCAAGTTGGGTAATTTTCCCTATCACTAAGCCTCCCCAACTTTTCCTTAACCTTCTTTCCCACATCCTTTCTCTAGATCTAGATTCACTTGCTCATTATTCACATCTTTCATCCATTGCATACCCCTAGGAGTGTCTTGAGTAGGTGTGCTAGCCCTCGGGCTAGCAGGGTCTCCCCCTTAATCATTCTTTGGATTGATCTAAAGCAACAAGAGCTCGTCCAGTGTGACAACTACCCTTCTACCCGTAGTGGATGAGGCCCTTATGGTGTCACCGGTTAGCTACCTTACCTCCACCATCTCGGATAGGATACCTTCACTGGGTAGCTACACTTTATGTGATAACACTACCTTTACCACAACCAAAGCATATGCTACTTTGTACTATTAATTAGTGGTAACCTATTGTATTTAACTCGCAGCCATCCTAATACTTCCTTTGTTGTTGGTCTTCCTACCTAGTACATGCAAACACCCCATGAGAGTCATGGGAAAGTAGCAAAGAAGATAATTCGCTATAGCCGACATAAAATATAGTTTAGGATACAATTCAATTTAGGGAGGGAATTCCTTTTCTGATTGGTCTCCCTCATTATCATTAGGTTGGTGACCCTAATAATCAAAAGTCTACTGCAGTAAATGTTTTTCAGCCTTGGTTCTAAAATTGTCACTTGAAATTCTAAGAAACAAAGCACCCTTTCTCTTTCTTCAACAAAAGTAGAGTTTCAAGCAGCAATTCATGCAAGTCAAGAAGCCATGTGGATTCAACAAATCCTTGTAGAGTTTGGATTCCAATACTAGCATACAACCACACTTTGGTGTGACAATCAGAGTGTCATTCAATGGCCAAAGATCCAATTCAACATCAACTCATCAAACATAGTAAGATGTGCGTGCACTTCATCAAGAAACTTCTTTGGAGTAACGTCCTCGAAGTTCTCTATTGTCAAACAAATTATCAAATTGTAGACATTTTCACAAACACCCTTACCAAAGTGAAAAACTGACGAACTTGTTAAGATACCTCCAATGACTATCAATGAAGAGGAGCCAATGCTTGAGAGTAATGATTACCTAGAGGCCTTGTTGATTGAGGACCTTAGCAATGTTGATGATGACAAGGATGCAATAGAACTAGTAGACATGACTTAAGGATGACAAATCAACTACATTGTTATTTATATTCATTTTTGGAAATGTCATTAACCATTTTTCAAATGTAAAATGTACTTGGCTCAAGTCTCAGGACCTATTAATGCCAATTTCAAATGATAATGACCCAATTTGTAATTTTTCTAGTTGTTGTATGCAACATGATTGTTCAATGTTGAATGAGAATCCTAAATCATAAATGTTATTTAATGATCAAGATCATTGTTGAAAACATCGGCAACAACAAATAATCGCAAAGGGCTCGAATACAATTTCTCAACATCAGTGAAAAAATTGGCAAATCATGGCAAGTATTAAGAAATACAAAATAAATTCCTTTTTTTCAAATTTTTAAACATATAAACCAACAACAGCATCAAATAAGCACATTGCCACATAAATATAAGAAAAACGTCGATATATTTATGGTGTAGTGGATGCCAAATTAAAATGATACATCAAAGTCTATACTAAACCTTAAAACCTGATAACCACCCAATAAAAAACTCAAAACTGAATAATCAATACAAAATGACATCAAATATGTAAACATATATCGTCATCATGAGTCATCTACAATGAGAAATCTAGGATATCTAATTGCTAGCTATCAATGACCTATCCCCCTTTTACGAGAAAATGGCTCGTTTGCCACTAGAAGGCCCTACATCATGTATGATGCCAACTAGAGGGTGTAGATGTATCATCGTCTGTAGAAGATGGTATTAGTGTTTATGTTGGCATATCATCCTCAATGATGTCAAGGTCCTCATCATCTGAATCTACTTGCTCCTCCCTTTCTTCCTCCTCCTCCCATTGTTGCTCCTGCTCCATAATATGGGCCTTAGACTCCACCCTCCCCTCATACAATATGTTAATATTTTCCAAGGAAATGACTTACACATCAAGTACCTTATCCAATTGCCTCATCCACAATCAAATATTGTAGTGGACATATAACAAATCATTGAAACGTGGAACTCCAACCTGTAAGAGGGTTATAAATAAATTTAACGAGTCTTGATTCTTGAGTGTCGTAAACATGTCAAAGGGAAATAAATTATAATAATTGTAATCAATTAGTTGAAGTTCTAACCTATTGCATTTTCTTTAGTGTAATTTTTCAAACACACTCCAATTGTGCTCACATCCTGAAGCGTTACATGTTTGGCTAAGGACCCGAATGAAAAAATTCTATAAATGCAGTGCTCTTGCACAATAATTTTGCCACCAAACATCTATAACAACTACAAATAAGAAAAACAAGACTTAAATTTATTTATTTTTTAAAACATAATTCAACTTTTTCAAATAAATTATAAAACACAATTAAGAAGTAAATTTTAAATTCTAGTGGCTTATGTGGCATCAAAATACTCGTGTAGGCAATAACATAGACAAAGTCAAAAAGTCCACTAGCGTCTAGATACATCTCAATCTCGCGACTAATAGTCCTTCGAGTATCGGCATCATGTACCCCATCCTCTAGAGACATGTCAAGAGCACTTACATCACCTCAACGTCAAAATCAAAGTTACATGAGTAAGCATAGGTGGGGTTGAGGAAAAGAGTTGTTGCACGAATGGGTCGATGGAGCATCCTTCTCCATTGACCATCAATCAAATCCCTAAATCATCATGTATCGGTAATGATCATGGGTGCCCTTGCCCACATTATAAGATCAAATAATCCCTTTGGACCTAAGCATGCCCTCATACAAGTAGAGCCCGGTGTGGGCTTCTCTCCATCTACCAAGTGATTTACCAAGGGTTTGATAATTATGCACACTTCTAGCATTAAATCCCAAAAGGAATCGATGTACACTAGTTTAGCAATGGTTGTCCCATCCTGTCTTCTATTGAATGCGCAGTCATGCCACTCATCACAAACAAACATTTGTTTCAACTCAAACATACATTGGAGCATAGACTAAAGAGAAATGAAGTTGTTAGCAAAACGTGTGATTGTAGGACGCAACAACTCCCTATTTTTTTAGAATCTCCTCATGAGTTAAGGACAAATGCATGGTTATATATAAATTTTGTGATGATTCTAGCCTTATCAACAACCTCCCTGTTGAAGGGTATTTTTCCCATATCCTCAAGCATCAAATGGAGGTAATGGGAAGCACATGGAGTCCAAAACAATTTGGGATGCCTCTCCATTAGCATCATGCGACAACCACATAATTAGCCACATTATTTGTTATGATTTGGACAACATGTTCCAAACCAATATCTATAATGAATGCATCCAACAGCTCACATAATCATGTTGCATCTTTAACATGGGTTGATGCTTAATGGATTTAATAAACATGATACTTCTAGGACAATGTACTAAGAAGTTTACAAGGGTCCTACCCTTCCCATCGATCCAACCATCAGGCATCATCGTGCATCCACTAGACTCTCATGAATTCTTTAGCTCTTCCAGTCTAGTGTTGATGTCACTCTTTTCTTCTTACAAAAATGGCCCTTGCAACTCTTTGTAGATAGGGGCCCTGTAGCCTAGGCCAACAACAGCAATAGCATCACACATTGGCTAGAAAAATGGATTGGTCTTTGTGATTACCAAAGGTAAATCTCTCTAAAAAACCATCCTCCCCATAAGCCTGTATATTTTTTGTTGCTCCTTTTCTTTTAACAAATGATCGGATGGAAGGTTGAGCCCCATCTCCAGTTCTTTGAACAAAGAAAGGTGAGGCCCTCCTGGAAGGTGAATATGTACCTATGGAGTCCCTCTCACTGCCATATGTCCCAATCCCATGTCTATCGGTGCCACTATTTCTTGAGGATCTAGCCTCTCCACCTGAAGCAAATCAACTCGGTTGGCAGTTGCCACCGCCTTTATTTCCTTCTCATAAAAAGCATCATGAGCCATCCGCATAATTTCCAAGGTTGATTCAGTGCAAATTAAAACATCATGCCCTGGAATTTTAGCAAAGTGGTATTTCAACCAGCCAATCCCCCCTATCATAGTTTGTCCAAATAGTTTACAAGACAACCTTTGTAGTTTGTCTCATCCTCAAGCTCACCATACTGCCACATTGGATCCAAAACCTTTGGCATTTTGGCAATGCAATATCAAACCATCAACTTGAACCTTATGTCCAAAAAATGGAGGAAAACTAACATTAAAATTTACTTTTTAAAATTGGCTTGTTGTTAAAGGAAAAACATCATCTAAATTGTTTTTCTAACCATGGAAAAATATAGGAAAATGATGATAAGAGGCAAGAAAACAATGAGCTTGAAAACCCTAAGAAAATCTAACCAAAATGAAGGTAAGAGGGATGTTAAAGGAAAAACAATCCCTTAAATTGTTTTATTAACCATAGAAAATTATGATAAGAGGAAAGAAAAGGCAGGCTTTAAAAACCCTAAAATAATCTATGAGAAAACAATGCAAGAGAATGGAGCTTGTCTACATACCTGGGATTTGAGATGACCACCATCGAAGACAAGTAACAAATTGATTTGTGCTCCAATTAAAAAACTCTTGATGATGATGAAAGCAAGGATTTGGTCCTCTAGATTTGTTTGTTGATGGTTGCAAGCACTCTCCCTCTCATTCCCCCATAGTTGTTAAGCAAAATAACTCAAAACAAAACCAAAAAAGTGACTTAAACCCGTTAATCCCACGATTGGGAAATGTTTTAGGTTGTGGCCTGATTTTTTCTTAAAAATTCTCGATTTTTTTTGACAGCACAAAATCCGAAATTTAAGGAAAATCACAATTTTTTTGGGCCAAAAAATAAACGCTCAGAAAAAATTGTGATTTTTCGCGATGTGCCAAAATTTAGGAAAAACTCTTCAACAATGATCAAGATATATATTATACATGTTTTTTTGTTACTTGTATCTTTGTAAGATGTACTATTTCTATATTATATAAATGGTGAATTTCATTTGAAAATGATATTATGTGATGATGAATAGTGTTGATTTACAAACTTTCATTATTCTAGGGTGGTTTTTCATAAATTTCTTAATATATATAAAACTTTTATATGTCTATCCCTAACAATCCCCTGTCCCTCGTTTCAAAAAGTGGCATCCCCATCCTCACAACCACACAAATCCCTACCCCACCCATGAACCCATGTACCCCTACAACATAGGTTCAAAGCTATTTCTAGGTGATAACAAAAATAAAAGTGTGAACTTTCGAGGTTACCCCGAAGGTATGGTGTGTTGATAACCCTTGGTGAACCTTGATGGACATACTCATTGGTGTTAGCTTGCCCATCGATTCCCAAACCTTTATTGATGCTTGCATGGCATTGTTGAAGACCTATGTGGCTTAGTGGCTTTCTTCTTGGGGCATGCACATGGAGGTCAATTGCTTGCTTGGGAGAATGACTTGCCTTGGAGGAGTGTTGGTCATCTTTGGAGAGGGCCTTGAGCCCTAGATGGCATGGGGAGACTTGGTTGCTTTCTTGGAAGCTTGTATTGGACTTCGGGATGCTTGGGTTGTGGAGTGAGCATTAATGCATTAGAGGGATTTGGAGGAGTGTGCGACACATCTCATGGAGCATTCGGCTTTGGATCATTCATTGTTGGGCATGCTTCCCTTGGAGCTTGACATGTGAGCCTACTTGGTGGACATGCTTCCTTTGGAGCTTGACATGTGAGCCTACTTGGTGGACATGCCTCCCTTGGAGCTTGACATGTGAGCCCACTTAGTGATTAGATAGGTTTCTTCTTATGGACTTGATACACTTTATAATTGTTGGCTTCCCTCGCTATTCATATAAATAAAGGCAGGAGAGAATCATTCAATTACGTGTACTTGTTTACTCAAACTCTCACACTTGAGTTAGAGATGTGATACTAGATCAATTTTTTTCTTGGTGTTCTCTTCTTCATGTGTATGTGTTCTCTTTGTCTTGGGCGTTAGGTTCCTAGACGAATTTCAAGTGAAGACTAGGGTTAGGATTTTTCTCGAAGTAAACATAAAACTAGGTTTTGGTATAAACCCTAGAGTAGAAAACGAGACATTTTATCTTGTAGCTTTTATGAGAGAAAAATACTAAGGTTTGGTGGCATTTGGAAACCCTAGTGCTACTTGGTGTGCTTGTTGTCGAGAAGAGAAAAGGAGACTTTCTTGTACACTCGCAAGATGCAAACTTGTTGAGGATATTGGGTGGAGTAACCAACTTTGGTTAGGAGTGATTCCTAGCTAAGAGAAGTTGGTGGCCAGGGTTTTCTGATCGCTAGGGTTTGGAGAGCTTGACTTATACCAACTTATGATAAATTGTTGGTATGTACATATAATTCATCTTATATATATATATATATATATGAAGGGTTCTAGTCTAAGTTGCATGAAACGGGGAAACAGGGACGAAACGAGGAAACATTGGAAACGCGACACTCCAAAATTTAGGAAACGGGGAAAAGCGATATATATATATATAGCATTTAATATTTTTTAAAGAACTGATTGTAAAACATAAATGATAAAATTATTAATCATAACTCCTAAAGGATTACATAATGCAACTAGTAATCTCCAAAAAAAAGCCTTTATAAATGAGGCTAGTACATATATATCCAAAATCAGCCTTTATATATGAGGTTGGAAGTACAATGCAACATAGAAATAAAGACTCAACAGTAAAATTGAAGACAAAGTCTTCAAGTTCAGCCTCATCATCATAATCCTCCTCAAAAAATGGAGCAAGAAGTACACCAAGTTTCAATACATGTATTGGAAGAAGGAAGGCCAATTCCACTTCTAGGTTCCTCATTTACATTCAGGGAAGCAAAAGAGATCTCCAAGTCAGGACATTTTGGATCCACATCCCATTCTTTAGAAGGCCCACTATTATATTCTGGACCCTTACGAGATGCAAGGCGAAGGTTGGAGTGCACATAAACAAGATCCTCAACTTTCTATGAACCCAACCTGTTGCGCTTCACAGAAAGAATAAAGCCATAAGTGCTCCAATTTCTCTCTTCTAATGAAGATCTTGCCACCTGTGAGAGAATGCAAATGGCAATGTTTTGCAAATGTACACCATTTGCTCCATGATAAATCCACCACCTAACTGGACTCATTGTGCTTCTCTCTTCCAAAGCTACAACATCTAAATATTCATTGAATCCTCTAGCAAAATTGGCAAATTCTTCCTTCATCGCCCTTTGTAGATCAGCTGGAAACATTCTCATAAGGGTTGCTTTAGCTCCATTGACCACCACTCTATCCCTATGTGGTGCCTTCCTCTTCCCATTGCTTTGAGCAATGAGCTCTTCATCATAGAATTTTGGGTTCAAGGCATGTACTAAAGTATGCAATGGGGTGTTGAAATTGTTCCACCTGTCAACCATAATGTGTTGCACCAAATCAACAAAATCAACATCAACAAATAATATATGGGGAGACTCCTGTGAAATGATTTTCATAGTTTTCTTAACCATGGTATCCATGCCATCATAAGCCTCTCCCAATAAAGGTTGGTCTGTGTCAGCTTTTCTAAGAAGCTCAAATGCAGGGGCTGTGAAATCTATCTTACCCCACCAGTCCTCATCAAGGCACAACCTACGGACCATAGACCCCTGCTCTGAATCTGCCTGCCTCCACTCAACCCAAAGTTGGCTCTATTGGAATTTGTGCAACTTCAGAAGCTATTCTTATTGTCCTCCTTCGGGAGTTGAACTTGTTGTAATTATTCATCTAAACCCTAGAAAGAACAATGTAATCCTTGGGGAGAAAAGCCAGCAATAAAAGAATAAATAAAATAATAAAATATAAAATTATTTATTGCACCCCCAAGTGAAGTCCGCCCCAGTTATTTTCTGGGTGGCAAAACAATATAAATAGAAGGCATCCCTCCTCATTTCAGCACATAATCGCAGCATAGCAGTTCACAGTTTTTTGGGAAAGACAGCAGTTACACAGCAGCTCAAAAGTAGACTGATTTTCAGGGTTTCATATTTGGAAGGCATTTCCATATTTTTCTTTTTCTTTCTTTCATTATACTTTGATCTCAAAATTATCATCTCTAGACGAAGGTTGTTGGGTTTTTCCCAATTGGGTTTCCCAGGTGAAAAATACTTGTGTTATTGTTTTGTGCTTTGTCTATCTTCTAGTGATCCTATTGATAAATGCAATTAAGATATACTGTTATAATCATTAAAAAAATCTAACATGGTATTAGAGCAGTACTAGAAGAAGCCATTACCGGAACTCTGTCGGCAACCTGTCGAAACTAGGGTTTCATCTTTTAAGGTCTTCACTCAACCTTTTGGCAAAAAAAGAGTCTTGGGAATTTTGCTCTAAGGAAGGTGCATCTTTCTGTCGAAACAAAATTGGATTCTGAGCATTTTCAGTTTTGGCATGTCGCTATTGCGGGAAATTAGGGCTTTTCACAGAAGTGGAATTTTGGAGTGAGCCCGACATTGGATTGTCCTCCTCCTCAACATCGAAATTTAGAGACCGGGATCGAAATTTTTGGTTGGGTAAAACTCCAGGAAAGTCAAACCCTAATTTGACCCCGAACCAAAAAAACAGCACTGCATAACATCAACTCCAGATCCAGATCTACAGTCAAGATGATTAGCATGAAGGTTGAAGATCGTTTGGAAGGGGCTTCCAATTTCATCCCCTAGAAGTCTAGGATTCTTCTTCTACTAGAAGAAAATGACCTATTACAGTTTGTAAAGGCAAACGTCCCAGAACTAGAAGTCAAAGAAGACAAACCTCGCTGGAGAAAGGATGATGCCAAAGCAAGGAGGATTTTAGTGGTCTCAGTTAGAGATCCCTTGGTTCCTCGGATATCAAAAAAGACTACGACGAGGAGGATGTTCAAAACCCTAAAGAAGTTATTTGAACACAATAGCATCAATGTGACTCTCACATTGAGGAATCAACTGTCAAACATGAAGATGATGAAATCCGAGGATATTGCTTCATATTTCATGAGGATCATTGAGCTCTGGTACAAGCTAAAGTCCAGTGGAGACAATCTTGAAGAAAAGGATCTTGTCATGACCACCTTAAATGGTCTCCCACCATCTTAGGAGTCTTTCATCCAGACTATAAGTGGTCGAACCAAGTTTCCCAAATTTGATAAGCTATGGGCAGAATGCACTCATGAAGAAACAAGAATTGCAGCACACCAAAGACTTCATGGTACTCAACCCGAGGAAAATCAAGTGTTCATATCACATACCAAGAAAGGCAAGGGAAGGGGAAACATTCACAAGCATCAAGACAAGAGATCAAGCCCTCCCCCAGATCAGAAGAAACAAAAGAAGGATCTATCTCGGATCCAATGCTACAGGTGCCAGAAATACGGTCATTATGCCAGTAGATGTCGAAGTTCTCACAAAAGGAAGCACGAGGCTTCAATTGCTGATGTAGAAGAAGACCCTCCTCATAAGGAGCCAAGGAAGGATGATCGTTCGGAGTTCTTCTAAGAAATGATATGAAGATCTAGATTGTGATGATCGTCAAACAAGCATATGAAAACCAATGGAATCTGACAGTGGGAGCCCACCCACACAACTACAAAAGATAAGTATTTTATGCTCTAGTAGATTAGATCTGGTTGTTTTTTAATATGTTCTACACAGATCTACATTTCAGGTAGTTAACAAGTAGGCTCATCTAGTATTTGTTATACATATGATTGTTTAAATAGCCTGTAATGTTGCACAACCCATCAAGGATGACAACTCCTTTATAACATACTTGGAGTAGTACACACTCTTAACGGTATGCTATAATGGAGACCATAAGCATCCAGATAATTTCCTTACGTGTGTTGTGTCGAAGCATTGACTAAAAGGTTGCCTACATTATTTTGTTAATACATTGATTGTGAAATATTGCTAACCATCTGACGGGATTTGACTTGTAGGGAATGCCACGATCTACAAGGACAAGTGATCCCATTGATATACGGATGGAACGGAAGCAGAAAGCCTCTAAGTAGCATGTATTATGACACTCATACCCAGAATAATCTCATGCAGAGATTTGGTGATCAAAAGTAGAAAGCTTCTACGAATGTTGGTCTATATGTTGCTTCAACAAGATTTACTCAACCAACTTGTGAGAGACAAAGGGAGTTATCCCTCAAAGACGAGGATTCTAGTCTATTGCATATGATAGAAACCTAACGACGCTAATGTCGTGACTCAAACAAGACAATTGAAGGATCATTGATGAACCTGGTCATCACCAGAATGAACAATCACTTTCCAGTCTACATTCACATGCCCAAGTTATAACATTCAAGCAAGGAAACATTCGTGGGATATCGCAAGTCTTCAAAGGATTACAAAATATACATCCCAGGAACAATTCAAATCGAAGTCAGGCAAAATGCAACCTTTGAAGAAGAAATGGTTATTCGAAAAGGAAGAGGATCAAATATGGAGATCAATGACGATGAAGAGATGAGATCATCTCCCCCTCCAAATATTAAGAGGGAGTCTGAAGAAATGAATAAACCGATCAGTTCCATTGATCTAATTGATCCAGACGATGCTCCCACAAGATATGGCAGTAAGCCGGAAAAGACCCAGATGGGCATGACAGATTTTGCAGAATGCAGATGAGCATGAAGTTCCGCATGGAGCAGATGGGAGGCCAGATTTGTTGTCAGAGGGCTCTCTCAGAAAGAGGGAGTCGATTATGATGAGACATTTGCTCCTATGGCTTGATATGCTTCCATCAAAGCGGTTATTGCTATTCCAGCTATGGGATGGAAGTTGTATTAGATGGATGCCAAGACAGCCTTTCTCAATGATATTGTTGACACATTACTTCTTGAGATTAGGAGTATGATAAAGGCAGAAGAATATTTTCCTAGGTCATGGAAATTACACCATGTATATGCTAAACAGATTCGAAATGTTGGACTGCAAGTCCATAGCTACTCCGATGGATGCAAATTTGAAGAAGCTGAGGGATTCTGCTTCAGATTCAAATTTGATTCATCCCACCATGTATTGCCAGTTGATTGGGACTTTGATGTATCTGACGAACACCAGACCAGACATTTGTTTTGTTGTGAATGCTCTCAATCAGTTCATGTGCAAACCAAGGCAAATTCACTTAATTGCTACAAAACATGTACTCAGATACTTACGGGACAATATGGGATATGATCTACGATGACTCAGATTGTGACTTAGGATTGCAAGGGTTTACAGACTCATATTGGTCCAGATGCACTACATATAGGAAGAGCATTTCAGGATGTTGTTTTCAGTTTGAGTTCTACAGTGATTTCCTCGTACAATAGGAAGCAGAACTCAATAGCTCTCAGTACTGCAAACATCGAGTATATGACTGCTAGTTCAGCAGCCATGAAAGCAGTTTGGCTTCATAAACTTCTTGCAGGAGTGTGGGCCAGATTCCAAAGCCAACCATGATTCACTGAGATAACCAAAGTTGTGTGCAGATGTCAATGAATCTTGTATTTCATGATAAGTCAAAGCACACAGGGACTCAGTATCACTTCATACATGATATGGTGCAGAAAGGTGCGGTTGAGCTCCAATATATTTCGACAGACGACCAGACTGCAGATGTTCACACCAAGCCTCTTCCCAGTATGAAGCTTGAATACCTTCGCGGAAGACTTGGAGTAGAAGAGAACGTATCCATCCTTGAGAGGGAGAGATGATTGAGAGACATTTACCATACTTTCACCCAGATACCTCTACTCGTCCAGGTTCTCAGCTAGGTATGGGAGAAATCCCATTGACGATGAGACGGACAGGTAGTAGATAGTCAGGTTCACCCAGGTACCTCTATTCGTCCAGGGTCTCAGCCAAGTATGGGGGGAATCCTATCGGCAAATGAGACGGACATGTAGTAGATGGTCAGGTTCACACAGGTGCCTCTGCTCGTCCAGGTGCTCAACTAGGTATGGGAGTAATCTCATCGGCAAATGAGTCAGACAGGTAGTAGATGGTCGTGTGATTGCATAGGTACCTCTACTCGTTCAGGTTCTCAGCTAGGTATGGGAGTAGCCATCAGCAAATGAAACAAACTGGTAGTAGACGGTCGTGCACGTGTGCTCATCTGGGATCTCTAGCCAGGTATGGAAGTATTCCATCGGTAGTAGAGATGGATAGGTAGCAGAAGATTCTCTCTCAGACATCCGGATAGAACAGATTTATAAAGACAACCTTCAGTACGTTTAGAGATGATGGAGACATTATAGATGTACAGATGAGACCCAGATGATGATGATGATGATGAAGACCAAAGAATATCTTCCTTGTTGAGAGGGGGTGTTGGATTTTGTGCAACTTCAGAAGCTATTCTTATTGTCCTCCTTTGAGAGTTGAACTTGTTGTAATTATTCATCTAAACCCTAGAAAGAACAATGTAATCCTTGGGGCGAGAAGTCAACAATAAAATAATTAAATATAAAATTATTTATTGCACCCCCAAGTGAAGTTGGCCCCAGTTATTTTTTGGGTGGAAAAACAGTATAAATATAAGGCGCCCCTCCACATTTCAACACATAACAGTAGCGCAGCAATTCGCAGTTTTCTGGGAAAGACAACAGTTACACAACAGCTCAAAAGTACACTGATTTTCAAGGTTTCATATTTGGAAGGCATTTCCATATTTTTCTTTTTCTTTCTTCATTGTACTTTAATCTCAGAATTATCATCTCTAGATGAAGGTTGCTGAGTTTTTACCAATTGGGTTTCCCAGGTGAAAAATACTTGTGTTATTGCTCTATGCTTTGTCTATGTTCTAGTGATCCTATTGATAAATGCAATTAATATATATTGTTTTAATCTTTAAGAAAATCTAACAAGCTCACCACCATAGAAACTAATGATTGCTTAACCTCAACAAGGCGACGCAACATTGTGAAGTTGGAGGCATATCTTGTCTCAACAACTTTCAAAAACTCCAATTTGGAGCTTTGTTGAAATATTGCTTGAGACTGGTGGTGGTTGGTGATGAATTTGATAATTTCTCTTGCATCCCCTGTGAGTTCCTTTATCCATGGAACTTTATTGTCAATCTCTTCTAAGATCAAATTCAGGTTATGGACAATGCATGGCGTCCAAAAAATGTGATCATACCTACTCCCAATAATTAAACCAGCATCTTTGCAGACTGGTGCATTATCCGTGATAACCTAAACCACCTTATTTGGCCTTATTTGACCAATAGTTGTGGCTAAAACATTGGCAATGAACTAAGCATCTTTCAGCTCCCCTGAACAGTCTTCGGCGTTTATGAACATTGCCCCTTTTGGTGAAGTGGCAGTGATATTTATCAATGGCCTATGCTTAGTATTTGTCCATCCACCAGAGACAATGTTGACCCCAGAGATATGCAATGAAGAACGAATAGGTGCCAAAACATCCTCCACAAGCTCCTTCTCCTTCTTAAGTAGAACAGTTTGGATTTTTTCATAGTTGGGCCCCTTGAACCCTGGAGGGGCTGTGTTAATTGCTCTCACCATATCTTTCCAACAGGGAGACCGAACCACATTGAAAGGGATGCCACGGGCATAGACGGCCCTAGCCACTCTTGTTTCAGCTTCTTCTCTCCCTTGAGTATTATGAAGTTTAGTTATTCTGCTATCTCTGATGGAAGGAGATGTTGATGATCTTGTACCAACAATTTTTTAGGCTGTTTCTTGGATTTGTTGAGGCCCCATCCTCTTCCTCACTTCTTGCACAATTCTTAGGTCACTGGTTGGGGCTGGAGGTGCAACATTCGAAAGCATATCTTGTCTTCTTTTGGTTTTGTCAGCCTCATCTTTCTCAGCGTGATACTTCCTCCTCTCAACTGGGTCTCTTGTTATTGGGCAAGAATCAACGCCCTTTCCAATTTCATGCAACAAATGGGCCTTCACTCTTGGGTAAGAGCCCTTAAACAAACCATTACAAAGAGTACATTTCCATTCCCATGAACCACCACCTCCACATCTAGCAACCTTTTACACATGCCTGTAAAGAGGATAATACTCGGTTCTCTTGTTGGGTTGAGGGGCTGAATCAAGGGAGGCCATTGTTGCTGCAATAAAAAAACAAAAACAGATCTTCAATAAATAAAATGAAAAATGGAAGCAAAACCTCTAAAAAAATTAAAAAGTTGAATGCAACTCTGATAAAGCATGTTGCTCACCAATGAAAGATGCCTGTAGATGCCCTTGCTCAAATCTGGAAGACTCTCTTGCACAAATTGCCCTCTCCAAATCGGTTGTTCTCCAAATTGGTTGCTCTCCATTTGTGTGAGGGAGGAATGAACGCAACAACAATTTATAACCTTTTTCCTTCCTAACCTAATCTTCTAGACTCTTCCTCTCATAATTAGAAACACTAATTTTTTAAAAAAACAATTTTGAGGGGCCCACGGGCTATTTTCTCTTCGGAAACACGGTTGTATGAACGCGGTCGTACTGGAAACGCGTTTTTGTACGGCTGAAACGCGTTTCCCCTGTGAGGTACGGATTCGACCGTACGGGGACGCGTTTCGCGGCCGCACGACACACATTTCGCAGCCGTACGGCATGCATTTCCGCATTTCGAAACCCCGAAACATCAGGGACGGGTGTGGACCCCACGTTTCCTGCAACTTAGGTTCTAGTCTTCAAATGTTTTTGTACTTGTAGATTTGAATTTCAGCTTATGTTATTTTCTTGATTGGGTAGATTCTAGCAGTGGTTGTGCATGTTAATTTGACATAACATAAAGTTGAATTTATTAAGAGAATTAACACATATCTTGAAGATAAAGGAGTCAATTTACTGCTACTATAATCTATTGGTATAAGACATTTCAGATCTATTATATACTTGGAAAATGTGCCCCAAGGGCTGGAGCTTTGTGGTACTGAAGTACACTTGAATGGTATTTATTTTCTTGGGCTGCTTTGTGAAAATGGGTTGAAGAGAAGTGAAATATTTCGGTTGTAAGTTCATACTTCAGATTCAGCACTAAGGATGATAGCTTACAGAAAATGGATCCAGGAAACCTCAATGTTGAGATAAAAATTCTGAATTTGCAATAAAAGTCTGATTCTCAAAATTTTCACATGGTATCAGATCATTTCAGAAATTTCCACAAAAATATAACTCTCTCCCTTGTATTGATGGTTTGATTGAAAATATGAAGAGAGATGGTATTTTGCTAAATAAATATATAAAGCGCATACCTTGACATCCCACTTAATGAAGTGGAAATAACGTTTTCTACAAGAGAGGACACGATCTAAAAGTTGGATTCAAGATGGGACTGACTATATAGAGTTTCAGATTTTCATATTTTATTTTCTACAAGAGAGGACACGATCTAAAAGTTGGATTCAAGATGGGACTGACTATATAGAGTTTCAGATTTTCATATTTTATTTTTACTTTCAGTCTTCTTCATTCCAAATTCCACACCATTAGTGAAAGAACCATAATATTTCATGTTTTATGCTTTTCTGATTCACATAAATTTCAGTTCTATTCTTTTAAAATATTAAATTATTTTCATATATATACAGTGTTCCACGGGGACGCACTTCCCAGGGTCGGGGCTCGCCCCCTACGCTTCCCACGCCCCGGAGGCTGGGGGGCTCTATGGGAAACGTTTCCCAGTGCCCCCCTTTCTGCGAAACTTGGGGAAACGCAGGTCTAGGAGTTTCCCGGATTGGGGAGCTCCCACACGCCCCATCCTGAAAATGGGGGGCTCCGACAGGCCCCCACTGCCCTCGATTTTTAAATTTCTTTTACTTAAAAAAGAAATGGTTCATCTTAAATTTTAGGCTTTTACACTAAATGGTAATTTTAAAACGAAATAGAAACAAATAAAAAGAAACAAACATCGATATGAGATGCTTGGCTATAACGATTACAATAAATTACACTAAACTCTTCGGGAACATAAGCATGCTAGTATGCAAATGATGATGGGATGGGGAATTGATATGTTTATATGTTGGGGTTCATATTTTTCTTATTTTTCTTTTTTCTAATTTTAGAGACCAACCCCCTATGCTAGGGACCCTGACGCCTGCCTGCCCTCCCGTCCCCCAAAATACCCCAAAATTTTGGGGTGTCTCTACACATCCCCAATGTGCGTTTCCCCGCTCACACGCCCCCGCGTCCCGGAAACTTGGTGGGACACTATATATATATATATATATATATATATATATATATATATANTAGCTTACCCATCCCCATCACCATTCCAATCCCACTTTCCATCCCCACGTACCCTGGTGACTTACATAAAACTATCCATGAACATTTCACCCTACAGAATTAGGGACAAAATGCCTTATGTTATTCATAACTTATCATTGGTTACGTCAACGGACAGTCCTAGTATGTGCTTTATATAGATTGTACTTACTTTAGAAAGAAAGGTAATTGTCAACTCACCATCCACTATGCCTGGAAAAGTAGTCATTGTCCAATGATACAGCGAGAGCAACTGTTACAGCTCTTTCCAAGAGAGTCAATGGCCGGGATACATCTAATTCTTGTATCTGCCCGAAAAGAAAGAACAGACAATCAGTTAAATATAACTTATAAAGACAATAAACTCAAAATTTCACAAACACCAAAAGGACTCGGGTTAAAAGAATTGCCTGGGCAGCAAGACCAGTTTTGGTACTGGAGTCAATATCTCCAAACCTGATTACGTATTGACCTGCATCTGTAAACATCTGCAAATGCATAACAAGCATTAAAGAATATCAGTTAATGGAGTCAGGATGAAGAAAATCAGTGTACTCTTACAATTTTTAGAATCATCTACCACTGCCATTTTTTTATAAATGCACATAAGTATATCAGTAATATCTCTGCAATCAATTATGATTTAGAAATTATTAAGTTACTTTCCTGTATAATGGGAAAATGGCCCACCAAACAACACTCCAAAGAGCAAACAGAAGTGTCAGAAAGCTAGAAATAAAAAACAATCAAAAAGATATGCAAAAAAACAGACAAAAAGACTATATTCTTAATAGGGACTTGCCCAAACTTACAAAACACTAATGGTAAAAGTGAAAAATTAATGAGGTGGTCACAAGAAACGTAGATTGGTAGCAGAAATAGAAACCACCTAGGGTGGCCTCTAGGCATAGATTATCGTAAATTGTTAGAGGAAATGATCAATGCATGTGTGCACTAATGTTATATCCATTTTTACAACTGCTCTGACCTATCAATAAAGATTGCTAGTTGAAGTAAAAACATAAGAAATCCACAATACCATGTGCTAAATCAAGATGGTAATGGGACAAGACCACTTTTAATCTTTAGCACACAATTTTGTGCAAATGATCATAACTCATAGTGATTCCATTGCACTACTATAACTACTCGGCACAAAAGTATGTTATTAGTGGCCTAGGGTGGAAAATGCCCAATGCTTACCAAATTTCCATAAGAAAACTGCTAAAATACCAAAAACAAAAATTCCAACAGTGAACTCCCTGAATGAAACACCTACAGAAGAAGAGAATCAAAGGTAGCCACATAAAATTCACTGAACAGTCCAGGCCTAATAAGCACAAGGTTATGTTTAAGCCCTAAGCCTCAGAGTAATAAGAACAGGGTTATGTATGAGACCTGAGCCTGACCAGATCAAAATAAAAAATCCAGGCTCACAGAATTCTGTGCACCAAACAGAATCTCTAAGAAAGCCAAAAAGAATGGATCGAAACTAGAAGATTGGCCACAATGGCGCTTATGGTGATGTACTTGAGCTCTCCATCCTTAGCCTTTCCCTCATAATATGATTGGATAGCTTCTATAGCCCTGTCCATGGCCTCATACAAGTAATTTACTGGAAGGTTTTTAAAATGAATTAATTGAACAACCTTCTCCAAAAGTTCATTCACTGCATGTAAACCACCTGTTACCCTTCATACTGTATGAGGGGTGAACTTGTAAACAAAAATTCCAACAGTGAACTCCCTGAAGGAAACACCTACAGAAGAAGAGAATCAAAGATAGCCACATAAACTTCACTGAACAGTCCATGCCTAATAAGCACAAGGTTATGTTTAAGCCCTAAGACTCAGAGTAATAAGAACAGTGTTATGTATGAGACCTGAGGCTGACCAGCTCAAATTAAAAAATCCAGGCTCACAGAAGTCTGTGCACCAAACAGAATCTCTGAGAAAACCAAAAAGAATTGACCGAATCAGAATCTCTTTCAGGTTGTAAACCCTAATCGGGAAAGCAAGGGGATGTAAGTAACCGTAAAAGTAAAAGATAGTACAAATCAAACTAAGGTTATTTAATTAATCCTACCCAAAATCTCTTTCCCCTTTCGGGTAACTCGGGAAGTTGTGGGGTTAGAAGTTGTATTACTTTGCAAACGATAAAGATACAACTTAAAATAACAAAGAAATAATACCAGGTACACTAGCAAAAGCATAAACATGAAAATAGACACTGACGTGAATCTTACCACACATCTCTTTCCCCTTTTCGGTAACTCAGGAAGTCGTGGGGTTAGAAGTTGTATTACTTTGCAAAGGATCTAAAACTTACAATAACAAAGAAATAATACCACTACACTAGCAAAAGCATAAACATGAAAATGGACACCGACATGAATCCCCCCAGAGGGAATGGGGAGTGGGCTCTAAGGAGCCTAGTCAAATCTTTATTAGCTCTTTACAACATAGAAGAAATGTGCTTTGGTCCTTATATGTTGGATCCAAAGGGTTACAATTTATTGAAAAATTAATTTTTTATGCAAGGGGGATCAATGTGGGTCTTCCTTTTGCTCAATTTTGCGAAAATTCGCCAAAGTTTCCTCTTCTTTTATTGTAAACCTGCAAAAAACAGCGATGAAAAGAATGTGAAAGACACCCAAAGGCAGGCTAGGAAGCTTGCCTTCTTACAATCTTTGTTTGCCTATTGAAGAGAATAGCAAGCAAATCTCAAGCACTATATGCCAAATAAATAAATTGAAAGCTCTTTAAACCTCTTAACCAAGTGCTTTTGAATTTCAACTTTTAACTTCCGAAAAGAGAGCTAGATCTAAAAATTTAAAGAACTTTTAATTATTCAACCAGATCTAGACTTAGGAATTTAAATCTACTTTAGATACTTCTTTGAAATGTAGATCTAAGCAAAGTAATTGTAACCACAGTAAACTTGAAAGTTTTAGATCAAGAAGCGATAGAACCAGATGGAGCAAGATATAGAAAGGAGCTAGTGACGCCTCCTTTGGTGAGAACATAGGGATGATGCTTCTTCTTCGAAGTTACTAGAGAAGAGGGAGAGCCCACTCGCTCATCGGATGCTTCAGCTTAGATTTCCTATAACAAACACTCAACAATTGCAAAGAGGATTAAACGCACCTGTGTGAAATGATAAGAAGATAAGCAACATTATAGATCCATACAAGAAATCATATAATACCTAGTAATCTAATATATTTCACAATAACAAGTAACCTAACAAGAATCACTTCTTGTTCTTACCGAAATGTAAATTTCTTTATAAAGACAAGTAATCCCAACAATTGCAAATATGAAAGAAACTAATATAGGGTACCTCAATGATTTATAACAAGGAAAACATCAGCCAAAAATTCATGGATCCCACACGGAAATTGCCTCCAAAGCCTTTTATTAACAATACTCAGAAAAATATCACAATGTATGCAAGCAGAGGTTCAACCTTCCAATCTTTTACAATGAAGAAGTGACCTGCTTAAATAGGAAATTCCAACCCAGGGGGCACTTCCATGACTGGGATATAACCGAAGAGCAAAGTCGAGTTGAACTTGAGTTCGTGAGATGGTAGGTGAGTGTGATTGATTTAATCTCCATTGAGAGAGCGTCGCCTCTTCAAGAGAGTTGTGCCCCTCACCAACTCACAACCTTTCTCCACTCGCTAACTTCCATGTGATACCCATTATCACGCGAATGAACACTTACTTGAGTTTGTTGGAGTTTGTGCAACTTCAAAAGCTATTCTTATTGTCCTCCTTCAGGAGTTGAACTTGTTGTAATCATTCATACAAACCCTAGAAAGAACAATGTAAGCCTTGGGGTGAAAAGCCAGCAATAAAAGAATAAAATAAAAATTATGAAATATAAAATTATAATGCTCCCCCAAGTGAAGTCGGCCCCAGTTAAATTTAGAGTGGGAAAACAGTATAAATAGGAGGCACCCCTTGTCATTATTTCACACAGCAGCTCAGAGAAGTACGTAGTTTTCTAGGAGAGAGAGAAGTTCGCATACACTGCAGAAGAAGACTGTTTTCAAAGATTCAATCTTTGGAAAGCATTTCCATATTTTTCTTTTCTTTCTTCATTGTACTCTGATCTCGGAATTCTTATCTCTAGATGGAGGTTGTTGGGTTTTCTCCCATTTGGGTTTCCTAGGTGAAAAATACTCGTGTTATTGTTCTATGCTTTTTATATCTTCTAGTTATCCTATTGATAAATGCAATTAAGATATACTGCTATAATCTTAAGAAAATCCAACATGGTATCAAAGCAGTACTAGAAGAAGCCATTGTTGGAACTCTATCGGCAACCTGTCGAAACTAGGGTTTCATCTTTCAAGGTCTTCACTCAACCTTTTGGCAGAAAAAGAGCCTTGTGAATTTCGCTCTAAGGAGGGCACATCTTTTGGTGAAGACATAATTCAATTATGAGAATTTTCAATTTTGACCTAATTCTACAACTGCAACAAATATTAGGGTTTCAAGTTTTGACCTACTTTCTCCACAGTTTTGGCTCCATTCTACCTCTACTCAACTTGCCTCTCTAGGGCGCATTTATCTGTGGAGTCAGTTTTCCAAAACTCCAGCTTTCATTTTTGACCTAGCCTCTACTAGGGTCTTAGATCCAGATCTACAGTCAAGATGATCAGCATGAAGGTTGAAGGTCGTCTGGAAGGGGCTTCCAAATTCATCCCCTACAAGTCTAGGGTTCTTCTTCTACTAGAAGAAAATGACCTATTATAGTTTGTAAAGGAAAAGGTCCCAGATACAGAAGCCGAAGAAAACAAACCTCGTTGGAGAAAGAATGATGCCAAAGCAAGGAGGATTTTAGTGGACTCGGTTAAAGATAGATCACTTGGTTCCTCAGATCTAAAAAAAAGACGATGGCAAGGAGGATGTTCAAAACCCTAAAAAAGCTATTTGAACACAGTAGCATCAATGTGACTCTCATATTGAGGAATTAACTGTCGAATATGAACATGACGAACTCCAAGAATATTGCCTCATTTCATGAGGATCACCGAGCAGCAAGACAAGCTAATAAATCCCAGTGGAGACAATCTTGTAGAAAAGGATCTCGTTATGACCACCTTAAATGGTCTCCCACCATCTTTGGAGTCTTTCATCCAAACTATAAGTGGTCGAACCAAGCTTCCCAAATTTGATAAGTTATGGGCATAATGCACTCAGGAAGAAACGAGAATAGCAGCACGCCAAAGACTTCATGGTGCTCAACTTGAGGAAAATCAAGCGTTTGTAACTCATGCCAAGAAAGGCAAGGGAAGGGGAAGGAAGTCCTTCAATCACAAGCACCAAGATAGGAGATCAAGTCCTCCCACAGATCAGAAGAAACAAGAGAAAAAGGATTTATCTCAGATATAGTGCTATAGATGCAAGAAATACGCTCATTATGCCAGTAACTCTCAAAGTTCAAACAAAAGGAAGCATGAAGCTTCAACTGTTGATGTAGAAGAAGACTCTCCTCACAAGGAGCCAAGGAATGATTATCGTTTCTTCTAAGAAATGATATAAAGACCCAGGCAGTGATGATCGTCAAACAAGCATATGAAGATCAATCGACTCTGATAGTGGGAGCCCACCCACAAAACTACAAAAGATAAGTATTTGATTTTACATGCTCTAGCAGATTAGATCTGGTTTTTTTTTAATATGTTTTACACAAACCTACATTTGTAAATTCAGGTAGTTAACAAGTAGGCTTATGTCATATTTGCTATACACATGATTGTTTAAATAGCCTGTCATGCTGCACAACCCATCTAGGATGACAACTCCTTTATAACATACTTGGAGTAGTACACACTCTTAATGGTATGCTAAAATGGAGACTATAAGCATCCAAATAATGGCCTTATGTGTGTTGTGTCGAAGCATTGACTAAAAGTTGCCTACATTATTTTGTTAATACATTGATTATGAATATTGCTAACCATCTGACGGGATTTGACTTGAAGGGAATGCCATGATCTACAAGGACAAGTGATCCCATTGATATACAGACGTAACGGAAGCAAAAAGCCTCTAAAAGCATGAATTATGACTCTCAGACCTAGAATGATCTCATGCAAAGATTTGGTGATCAAAAGCGGAAGGCTTCTATGAATGTCAATCTATCTGTTGCTTCAACAAGATTTACTCAACCGACTTCTGAGAGACAGAGGGAGTTCTCCCTCAAAGACAAGGATTCTAGTCTATTACATATGATAAAAACCTAACGACACTGCTGTCGTGCTTTGAACAAAACAATTGAAGGGTCCTTGATGAACCTGGTCCGCACCAGAATGGATAATTACTTTCTTGTCTACATTCATGTGCCCAAGTTAGAACCTTCAAGCAAGAAGAGAACATTTGTGGGATGCCGCAAGTCTCTTAAGGCTTACCGAAATACATCCCAGGATCGAGGCAAATCGAAGTCAATCGGGAGGTAACCTTTAAAGAAGAAATGGCTATCCGGAAGAAGAGATGAGATCATCTCCCCCTCCAGAAATTAAGAGGGAGTCTAAAGAAAGGAATGAACCAATCGGTCCCATTGATCTAGTTGAGCCAGATGATGCTCCCACAGAAAGCCCGAAAAGATCTAGATGCGCACAACAGACTTTGCAGAATGCAGAGAAACATGAAATTCCACATGGAGCAAATGTCACGACCCCTCCTGCCTTGAAGGAGAAACGCGACCCTTCAACCTGCTCTAATATACCACGATGTCCACGAACCCGGTTCCCATACACCTGACTGATATGCAGATTAATTTGAAACTTATTAATTCTTTCTCTTTAACACAATCATGGGTCATGTAACATCCCATAACATTCATTCTTAGGCTTGGAAACCATTGTAACAGTCGTTCTGCCCTTGACAGATCCCTTCTGCGACCGAAAACACCTTTTCCACAGTGAACCTGTCCTTTCCGCACTCCGCCTTCCGCCTTCTGCCCTTCCACCTTCTGCTTGCGGAACTAGGGAATCAGAAACATAATGTGCGACGAAGATGCTTGACCACTCTTCCTCCTTCCGACTTCCGCTTCCCGCCTTTCTGACCTCAAAACTCGGGAATCAGAACCTAGATTTTTTGCCAGAATGAAATGTCGTCTTCCGCCTTCCACCTTCTGCCTTCCATTTGTGGGACTCGGGAATCGAAAGACACAGAAATCGATCCCTCGACTTATCCACTTTCTGCCTTCCGACTTCTGCCCTTCCGCCTTCTGACTTCCACCCTTCCGCCTTCCGCTGCGTAACTCGGAAATCGGAAAACTTCTTACCTTAACCTTTTTCCCACCTTTTGCCTCCCACCTTCCGCAAGTGGATTCTAGGGTGCAGAAAACGCACTTTCTGCCTTGTCTTTTTTCCTGTTTTCCACATTCCGTCTTCCGCCCTCCGTAGGCGGATCTCGAAAAGGGTGCAGAAAACGCACTTTCTGCCTTGTCTTTTTTCCTGTTTTCCACATTCCGTCTTCTGCCTTCCGCAGGCGGATCCCGAAAATCAGAAAACCCACGTTCTTCTTGTTTCCAACTTCTCTTTTCCAATTTCTTCCTTTCGCCTTCCACAGGCGGATTTCAAGGGGCAGAAACGCTAAGTGAGGTGCATTCTGACCCTATAACATGCTACCATCCTCCAAGGACTTAAACAAAAATGCATTGAAACATACAAGGCATATACAGATGCAAATGAAGGGACATTTAATCAACAGTAACCTCTATTGAATTCATTAACAAGCATTCATCAAATTCAGCATATTCATAAGCAAATACATTGCAGAAATAACACAACAGAATAGTTATCTGCAACGTTCCACCCAACCATAGCCCAGTGTGTTCATTAATCTCTCAACACCACTGCCACCCCCGAGCTGGGCATGACTTCCACAAGGAACTAGGAAACAACAAACTCGCACATAGAAAGCACATAACACACAGTCAAGCCAACAGATGGGTTTCACATGCTACTTAGCCAAGCCATCTCACAGTTGGGTTTATCAGACTGCAGGAAACAAGCCAAAACACTGTTGGATTTCACAGGCTACTCAGCCAAGCCAGCAAACAATTGGGTTTCACAGACTGCACACAGTCGAGCCAACATACACATTAAGGACTAGCCAAGCCAACAAATGCATTTCACAGGCTACACAGCCAAGCCATCATTCACAGTTGGGTTTCACAGGTTGTCCAGCCAAGGATTACACACATGGCCAAATGAACACCAAGACACAGCCAAGCCAAGATCCAATTGGGTTTATCAAGCTTCCCAGCCAAGCCAATATACAATTGGGTTTCACAGGATGTCATCCAAGCCAATCTCCTTTGGGTTTAACAGGCTGCTAAGGCAGTGGAAAGGTAGAATGACTAAGCTAATGGCTCATTCAAGAGCTAGAGACACCTCCACAAGATCTATCTGTCCTGGCATACACATTATCCGCACCCCAACATAAGGAAGCATCCCCTTCTCTACTACACAGTCCCTCGAGCTATGCCTTCCCTTCCAATGCTCTTCAGGGTGAGCAAAGCAGATTCACTAGCCACTCTTATCCTTTCTTGAGGTTCCTCTCTACACTAGGTTTATCAAGCCATTCCTCATCTCTTCCACTCCTAAGTCTTGTATACAGTTTAGACCCAAACCAAGGCAACATAACAACAAACACAAGGAGACACCGCAACACAGGCTTCCCACTGCAGAAACATAGCGTAACCACTCTTCCACGACTCAAGGTAGTGAACCACCAACAATGCTCGTCCCCCGAATGAACAATCAATGGAATGATCCATGAACCACTGACGGGGAGAATGACCAAAACACCTCCTCCCAACTAAGGAAAGATAGACTGGGCACGCAATCCAGGGTTTACTTGCTTCAAAAGCAAGAAAGCAGCTTCCCAGACTGCAGACATGCAGGTTTGCTCAGACACACAATCAGACTGCCATGACTTGCTCTACCCAAGGCATTAATTCCTTCAACCAACTTCTGGAAGAAATGAATGATTGAGGACAAAGGACAACAAGGTAGTTGAGGGTTCATGGGTTCCCCCATTGACATCTGGTCACACCCTATTGGCTCAGGGGTTTGACTAACTCCCCTCCCTTTCCCTTGCGGATTCATGCCCCCATCTCTTTCACGTTGCAGTCCCATAGCGTTGTGTTATTTTATTAAATTGTGTATTTACATGATACATCAAAATCTACAGTGTCTGACTCGACATCATAACCATAGGCATCGACCTTGATCACCTATACACAAAATACCAAATCAATGGCAGGACCTTGGCTATAAGCTCCTTGCCATGATTTAATACAATATATACATCATGTACAATTTCAATACCATGGGGTCAAAACCGTGGTATTACATTCCCCTCCCCCTTACAATAGCACTGTCCTCAGTGCTTTACAAAATTGAACAAAAATGCTACACTGGCACTACCTCGATGCTCTGCAAAATTGAACAAATTCAACAAATTGAACAAAATGATAAAAAGAATGTGAATTTTTTTGTTTAAAGCAAACCTGGGCGTCTTTTCCGTGGAAAACATGTCCTAGAATATGGACACGTTGGACACAGCACGGGACACGCGTATCCTAAATCTGGACACGCCCAAAAGTTCGTGTCTAACATGCTCTCAGAGCATGTCCGTGTTAGACACGCGGACATAGGACACGTAGGCCCTTTTGGACGTGTCCGATATCTTAGGTCCTCAATTATTTCCTTTTCTTTAATACCCGCTCGAACCTATGGGAATAAAATAGATGAACGGGTGTCTCTGAGTGATTTAATTAAAAGAGGACATTACACACGGAAATTTTCTATGCCTTCCAACTTGTCATCAAGATTAGTGCTTGGAAGCATCTTATCCCGGAGAACAAAAATTGAAATTTCTCAAAAATGAAAAACTGAACTTACCAAAAGATATGCTTCACTGAGGCGAGTATGTTGGTACAGTCAATTTCTGAAGAATCCAAACGTTAACCCTTGAAACTAGACTTGCAAAATTCTGGACTGTAGTTTCTGGTTCTAGTTCTGGATTTCTGGTTTCAAGTCAAACTAGGGTTTGACTTTCTGAAGGTTCTATCCACTGAAAAACTTCGATCTAGGTACCAAAAGGTGCACCTAAGAAGGGTGCACTTCCCAATATAACTTGCACTCCAAAATTCCTCTTCAGTAGGAAACCCTAATTTTCTTGTCCGAAGAAGGAGAGAGATTTATGTAGTAAAATATGCTCTTTTCAGTGTAGCTCTGATACCATGTTAAGTTTACATGTTACAACTTAATTCTTAACTTCATAAGCATTTAATACATTTTCACAATAACAGCATAAAGAGGATCTCTGAAAGCTACACAATCACAAGGTACACAACATTTTATCCTCGAAAAACCCACAAGGGGAAGAAAACCTAGCAAAACTTCCACAATATAGATTACCAAAGTACAATGCCCATGGAACAAGGTCTCATAAGAGAGAGAGAGAGACCAAACCCTAACAGAAGAGCCAAAAACACTTCCCTCCTCCTTTGCTATCCTTCCTCTTTCTCTCTCTTGCGCAATGCTTGAGTGAGTTGTGTGTCTAAATAAGGAAGGGTGCCTCCCTATTTATATTCAACTTTGACTTGACCTTCTAACCTAACTGGCCCGACCAATCAAACTGACAGGGCTGACTTACCTAGGAAAATCTCAAATTAATATTTATATTAAACTCTTCTGGGTACTATTGACTCGACTTACAATGGAGGATTTACCTCATGACTCTTACATGACCTTTTACATTAATGACATCTCCCGAAGGAGGAATAATAATAATAATGTAAAGTACAAGTAGAATATTCTTCGAAGTTACATTATTTCAACATAACCAAAGGAAGAAAATGACTTTTTTAAAACGAGAATGAGAACGAGAAAAGAGCTTGTAGCCCAACAAAGATTTGCCCAAGAAACTTCTTAGTGAAATGCTGAGGGAAAATGCCTTGAAAGTGCTAAATATGGAGAGGAAGCAAACTAGCTCCAATCCTCCTTCACATTGAGATCCTTGAAAGCTTAATCGCAAACAAACCAAAACACCTGTGAGATCTGGAAATGCATATAAAAAGAAATTAGAACAACACGCATATAAACTTATAAAACATGTTCGATCTATGCCTCTAAACATACACATATAAAAGAAACTAGTAAGGTAACTAACTTACTACGTATTTTCCTAATGACTATACTAGTCCTTCCAAGGCCTGATTCACGAAATAAAAGAGCAAGAAAGCAACAAAAGCAGTTACCTCAATAACATATTGACAATTTGGATCCACACAATTTTGCACCACACATGATAGCCTCCAAAACTTGCTTTTATTATCAACAAAATACCAATAGCATAATCACATTACAATAGCGTCCACCCTCTAGTCCAGCTCGAACTAGCTTGGAAGAGAGGCCGGTACTTAAATTTATAGCTAAAAAGGAGGGTGGGCATATCCATCAATTGAGAGTGAAAGTCAAGTGAGCTTGAGTGATTGAGATATTCATGGATTCTGATTGGAATTGATTTCGAGTTGAAATGAAGAGGTAGGCGCCACCTCTCAAAGTGGTGCGCCTACCTCACATCGGATTCCTCTCCGAGCAATAGCACGCTTCCAAATAGTCCCTTGAGATGATGCGCATCACCCTTTGATTGTACACTTGCTAACAAGTCACCAATTACATATGCGACGTCAAATTTTTTTGTATTCTAATATAAATTTTGTAGTATTTTTAGTGGGGTCCCCTATATTGAAGACCCCGACGTCTCCTTCGACGTTTCCTAAAATTTGGGGGAAACTTCTACATAGACTGCTCCTACCTTTCCCCACTCACATGTCCTGGAAGCTTGGTGGAACATTGGTTAAAATTGTAAATTACACAGGTCCATAGAGACATCTGGATGGCATGAGATCTCAGTTATTCAAAGAAATTGTATCTCATAAAAAGCGATAGTATTTAATTACCAGCACCCTGCTTACAGAAAAAGATTTTTCATAATGCTCACTTTAGGATCACAACAGAAAAAACCAGAAGATTAAAAAGGTTAGTAAAATAAGCCAAGTCTATCTCTCTACCAATCATCTCAATTCTAAACAAAAACCGCTTGATCATTAAAAAAAACTGTTTTCAATCCATTGTGTCGTCCTAAATGGTGAAATACAATACATGTTATAGTACCAAATATTTTTGAGACTGACCTCAAAGCCAAAACCCCTCCAATCTCGATCAATTTCAGCAAGTGTTTTCCCATTTTCGTCCTTGAGAGTGAATGTCCAATCCCAAAATCCAGCATTTTCAACCACTGCAAATTGTTTTGTCCTATGTCAAAATGTAACAACAATCAAGACATCAGAATCAAGATAGATTAAAAGTCATTGATGTATTCACATATTTGAACTGAGATACAAGATAAGCTCATAAACAATTGTAATATAGCTGTCAGTGTTGCATTAAAGAAATGAGAATTCTTTTTAAACCAGGTGGCAACTCCCTATGTTTGCATGGAGAGGATCTTGTACTGCATGCATATTGATTTAATAGGTAATGACTAGTATCAAGTTCCACTAATTAAAATGACTGTTGTACTATTAAGACTGATGTGTTTATCTTCTAAGGGATCCAGCTGAAGAATGCAATAATTAGTAATCCACTTGAAAGAAGTCAGCTGCAAGAATAAAAAAACTATAGGCCTGCAGCAGTTGTAGCATTTCGGGTATGTTATCACTCAAGGTTATACACCTTGGAAAACATCCTGAGACAGGTTAAATGAGCACTCAGGAAAAGTATCACTATCACTAATACCCCTCTTATTTCTAGGTCAATCCTTCTTTGACCTAAGGGGGGAATCCCTACTGACACAGTAATTATTCTTCAAGAACAATGATTATGACCTTCTATATCTGCAAACAACTGACTGACGTCTGCAAGATAAACTTAAGTTTCTTCCTTTCCACACTTCAGAACAGCGAGCCAAATCTCAGATTTATCAGGAAAAATGTTGGAACGCAAGTATGCTCATAAGCTTAGCAAATGTGCATAAACATCTTTAGATCTGCAACAAGAAATTGCAGATCTGCCACAAAGTATGCAAAAAAAAAGAGAAAAATAAAGAATTGTTTTAATGTGTTCTTCAATTGTTGTCTTTTATTCCATGGGCATGGAAAGAAAAAGAGAGAAAAAATTTCAAGGCAAGTAGTACTTAAACCTTACCAACTCAGAAACTTCATCCCAAATCAATGAAGATATTCACTACAGTAATGGCCTGCCAAGATAATATCCTTCTTCATTAACACATATGCTGATACAAACTTTGGTAATATCAGAATGACATCAGACAAGAATTCGAGGGGGCATAAAGTCACTGCTCTAGCATTTTATCCTCACACCAGTCAGTTACAATCACATGAACAATTTGTAGGTGGGGCCAACACCAAATCTCAAATGAACTCAAGAACTTGAACGCAAATGGAAGAACAAGAATTGAGGAGCACTCAAATCACCATCTGTTTTCAAGATTTTCTCCACCTCTCCGACGTGAGGATGGATGTATACAAACTTTCTGTCCAACAATAACTCAATACGTGGAACAAAGTGCCATGCAACATCACCTTACCAAACCTTGAAAGCATGATACATGTCTCCAGGATATGCACCCAACTTTAGGTGATCTGATCTTTGCCTAATGACAAGAAAATCGACCAAGAGAAGGCACCTAGTGTTTCCAATCATGACAAGAATCCAATGCTACAAGTATTTCAAAAAAGCATAAATATCCTCCAAGGTATGTGCATAACATCAGCTTGAAATCATGAAAGCAAGTCATCAAATCTGGGATAAAAATGTGATTTGTATAGCACATGATAAGTCCAAGAGGAATCACTCAAGTTTGATGCCTCAATTTCCATCAAGAGGGAGCATGATCATGCTAAAAATAACTGTTACAAACTTCATCAAATCTGGGATAAAAATGTGATTTGTATAGCACATGATAAGGCTAAGAGGAATCACTCAAGTTTGATGCCTCAATTTCCATCAAGAGGGAGCATGATCATGCTAAAAATAACTGTTACAAACTGTGTTGCATGGGTACCCGTACCGGGGGGTCGGGCACACGAACCAGTACCGGGTACATGTACCGGGTACTTGGGTACTTCGATGGTACGTCCCCAGCCGTACCCAGCCGTACCCAAATCCAATCTCACGTACCGGGTACTTCATGTATGAAAATAGGGTACTTGCGTGGATTTTGGTATGCCGTACCACGTGATTGGGTACGCGGTCGATAGAGCCATTGGACAATTTATCTTAGCTCGTTGTTCGGGATGAGTCAATTTGAAAATTTTGAAGTTTAAAATTTTAAAAATTAAATAATAAAAAACTAAAACACATGTTATGCGAGCCCTTGCTCCTTACCTAAACCAGTGCAACACTGCATTTCTCACAGCGAGTGCACTGTTCTCACTACTCCAGCGACAACATGACAGAGGACCTTAGTGATGCTAATGACATTGATCCTAAGGCTGCTGATGACATGGTTTGAGGAAGCCAAATCAACTATCTTGTTCATGTTCAATGTTTACTATTTTGAACTTTCTTTTTCATGTCTAAAAATTCCTTTAGGCAAATTTTGGATGTAGTATGGCAATGAAGTTTGAACTCATAGTGTCATGGACATATTATGTTGTTAATTATATTAATATAACTTCAGTCTTCCAGTNTACAAACTTCTAAGAACAGGCATAAGAATGTGCCAAGAATATCCTCCTCAAAAGCATGAAAGAACCTCCAAGAAGGATATGTTAATTCAACTACAGATAAGAGCCACAAAAGCATGACAGTCATGCTGAAAATCCTTCAAGGATAAGCACTTATAGTAAGCTCGAGATAGGTCCACATTGTTAAGCCCCAAATGGTGGCACATTACATTAGTATTGTCGTTTTATCGATGCCGGCTTGGGTCCATTAGTGGTAATTGTCATTACTATTATTATATTATTGATGTCAGCTTGGGTCCATTAGTTGTAATTGTACCTCTATCTCCGATATATAAGAAGGAGACCTTTTCATTTGAAGCATCTTATCTTGTCTTGTCTTGTGTACATAGTACATTGTATAAGGAGGTTGCCCCCTCGAAGACTCTTGCTATTCATCTCTTTTATTCATTATTAAAGCGTGGATTACTCTTTCTGGTCTATGTGTACTCTTTTTACGCTCTTTTGGAGAATTTGTTGCATAACATTTGGTATCAAAGCTTGGACGTTTCCAAAACAAATCATCTTGGCACTTTCGCTATAACTTTTTCTCTAGGACGTTTCAAACAGCGAAATTCGCAAGGGGCATAGAGGACAGAGCTAGATATCTGTGGTACAAGTTTCAAATCCTAACTCATTACAAGTTCGGAGTTATACCCAGTGGAAGTTAGAGTTTCTGACTAGTCCAAAAACTAGTCTAAAACAGGTGTTCTGGGAAAAACGGTTATATTTAGAGCATGCGAGATCAAAATTGAGTGAGACCTTTTGCTGCTTGCATTAAAAAGAAGATGGACCAAAGTAAATAGGGTAGAAATTTCAGAATCATACTCAAAAAATTGGACATATGGCAAACCATACACGCTCACTCTTCTGAAAAGGCCAAAAATAACAAGTTATGGGAAAATTGTCACAACATTTTTTTGGCACGTCCAAAATCAACGAAACCTGCAGCATTGGAAAGAGGACATAGCAGGCTACTACAAGCCAAGTTTTCAAACTCATAGGAGCTAAAATTTCAGAGTTACCTCAGTTTGAATGTCAGATAGCAAATCAGTCTCCAAATCAGGGTATGAAAAAAGTACGTCATTTTAAATTTGAATAACTTTTAGTAAAAGGGTCTATTTTGGGTGATTTCAAAGGTGGAAAAAAAATTCTAGATATCTATTTTTATTGTTCCACATGACACCAAAAGTTGGTGGAAAACTTCACACTCCAATCAAACCACCAGAGGATTCATTTCTGACCTTCAATAAAAGTGAAGACTTATCTTTTCAGATGTCCAAGTGGGAAGATATGATTAAAGGGACTATGAGAACGGTTGATTTACTTAGTTTAGAAAATGAGATGATGGAGGAAATAGAAAAGATAGCTAAGCTCATACAAAATCCAAATGAAAATGACATTAAAGGTGAAGATGTATCCTAGGGTACTCAAAAAGATAAGGATAGTGTCCATTTTTATCAACCTTCCATTAATAATGGAAGTAATCAGGGATGGTCCCCAAGGGGTAGCAAACACCCCAAGATTGACATGAGGAAGTTTGATGACAAGGACCCCATAACATGGATATTCCAAATGGAGCAATTCTTTGATATACACAAGGTGCCAAATCTACAAAAGGTACCTATTGCATCTATATATTTAGAACCTGAACAGTTTGTGTGGTACCAATGGCTTTATGAACGCAAAAAGAACTCCATTATCTCTTGGTCCATTTTTACTTTAGAATTAATATCATATCATGATGATGTTAAGAGCAATTCCCTCTTTACCCAATTGATAAATCTAAATCAAAAGGTTCCAGTAAGCGAGCACATTCAATAGTTTCAAAAGTTGAGTCTCAAAAAGGACGAAATACCAGATGATAAATTGTTGGATCTCTTTATTGGAACTTTGAAAGATAACATCTAACATGAGTTGTGCCTCTTCGAACCAACATATTTAGAGAAGGCTTTCATTGTAATGTTCCGTTTTGATAAAAAGGGAATAACTGAGGACTAATAGCACTAGGAGCAGAAAGGTACATCAATTCAGTATAATTATGTCATCAGTGTAGTAAGAAGGCCATCAAAGTTCATATTGTAAAGCATGCGGAGCATGTAAGCCTTATTTCTTCATTGTTGAAGTCAACATGAAATTAGAATTGCCTGCATGCAAAAGTGAAGCGTAAACCCTAAAAGTACATGCTATTCTATTTATGAAGGGTTATTGGACCAAAGAGATTATCTATTGTTATTGTTGATTGATTTTGGAGTTTCAAGCAATAGCACAACGTGTAGCCGCGGCAGTTGGGGTTGGAGACGGTGTCTTCAGCTAGCGAGGGTTCGGCAGTGAGATATCTACCCTAGTCTCTTATTGGGATAGATCATCCAAGTTTATCCATTGCATCCATCATATACTACAGTATTCGAAGATCCATCACATTCCGAAGAGTTATTAGCAGATCCACGTTTGCAGTCGGAAGTAGCAGGGAAAACATAGAAGAATTCACTGGGACCACAAAACCCAGTCTTTCCTCCGCATGTCAGCTTTCTCTTTCTCAGCAGGCCTATCCTACAGTATGCAGTGATTATCAGCCATCAATTTGCTCGCCTGGAGCAACTATCAGCCAAACAGATCAGTTGGGGGCGTGAGCAACAGAACTACTAATCAATTCGCTAGGGAACTTAGAGGCAGCCAAACCTCTGCATGTGTCAGACCATCTCTCCGGCATCAGTAGACGGACAAGCTCAGAAAGTTTCAGCCCAAACGAACCTCTCCTCCTACAAAAACGTCACCTTCAGTCTGGAGGGTTTCTACAGTACTACGAGGCAATAACACCGGAGGAAAAGAGCATTATTAGACCACCCATCCGGATCCTTATGCATGCAGCTATCTCTGGAGTCATTATCAACCCGAATATTAGTGGTAAGTGTTAATTTCTCTCTGCAAAACTCTAACCCTAATTCAGCTATATTTTAGGGCATTTTTGCATGGCGAGTTTGCATGCACAGTTATTTTGCAAATTTGTATGAGATTGAGTGTGCAAGGCAACACTATCATAGAACATTAGAGAATATCAGTATTTGGGATCTTACAATGGTATCAAAACATGTTCTTGGCCGGCTGTGGGCATGCAAAAGTGTAAATGAATTCAAAAAACCCATACAACATTACTTACCGGAGACAGAGGTTTAGAAACAGTGATAGAGGAGAAGAGGAGTTAGAAGACATAGAGTTGGGGGACAGAGAGTATCAGTTCGGAAAGGGCAAAGAAACAATGATCGATCAACAGAACTGCTAATCAATTCACTAGGGCACTTAGAGGCAGCCAAACCTCCGCATGTGCCACGCCATCTCTCCGGCATCAGTAGACGGACAAGCTCAGAAAGTTTCAGCCCGAACGGACCTCTCCTCCTACAAAAACGTCACCTTCAGTCTGGAGGGTTTTTACGGTACTGCGGGGCTGTAACACCGGAGGAAAAGAGCATTATTAGACCACCCATTCGAATCCTTATGCATGCAACTATCTCTGGAGTCATTATCAGCCAGACTATCAATGGTAAGTGTTAATTTCTCTCTGCAAAGCCCTAACCCTAATTCAACTATATTTTAGGGCATTTTTGCATGGCGAGTTTGCATGCACAGTTATTTTGCAAATTTGTATGAGACTGAGTGTGGGAGTCAGCACTATCATAGAACGTTAGAGAATATCAGTATTTGGGATATTACATTCATGGTGGCAAGGAAGGTTGAAAGTAAAAATATGGAGATGGCTTCTAAAAGGACCACCTCCAACACATATAGAGAGAATTATGTTCCTTCTTCTAACCCACCTCAAAAGTTGACACCTCATGATTTGGATGAAAGAAAAGCAAAATCTCTATGCTTTAATTGTGATAGCAAGTAGAGTAAGGTGAGAATAAATTATTCTACATAAATTGTGAAGAGGATGAAGCAAAAGAATAGGAACCATCTCAAGATGAATAAATAGAAGAGATAACTCCCGAAGAGATTATTTCCACCACAACTTGTCATGCATTGGCTCGAATTAGCACTCCTCAAACTTATAAGATCGAAGGATATATCAAAAAGAAAAAGGTAACAGTGTTGAATGATTCCGGCCGTACTCAATTTAGTCATTGTAAATTAGCCAAAGTTCTCAATTGCTCTGTATATCCAGCACCAGAGTTTCAAGTAATGATTGCAGATGGAGGAACTACCAATTGCTCAAGGAAATGCCATAATACCAGTCTTACTATGGGGGAATATGTATTGAATAGTCCAATCATTGCTATTCCAATAAGTGGTGTCGATGTTCTCTTAGGGGTTCAAGGGTTACAATGTGTCGATGTTGTCTTAGGGGTTTTGTTAAAGAAATGTAACTTCAGAAGATATTCTATTGTATTTTTATTGTACCTATATTATTCCTCCTTTCGAAGATGTTATTCCTCCGCTTGGAGATGTCATTGATGTACTTGGTTATGTAAAAGTCATGAGGTAAAACCTTCGTAGTAAGTCGCGTCAATAGTACCCACAAAAGTATTTTATAAATGTTATTTTGAGTCTTCCTAGGTAGGTCATCCCTAATTAAAGGACTAGGCCAGCCTAGTTAGGTAATTAAGTCACTCACTTGATGAGTATAAATAGGTGAGGCACCTCCCTCATTTAGACACATCTCTCACACAAGTAAGTGCGCAAGAGAGATAGTGAGGAGGTTCGTTGGAGAGAGGAAGTTGTTGGTTTTGTTCTTATGGTTGTTTATTGTACTTGGTTGAATTCTATATTGAGGAAGTTTTGTTGGGTTTTCTCCCCCGAGAGGGTTTCCAAGGATAAATCTATGTGTTCTTTTCTCTTGTTGTGCTTGCCTTTCTTTCAGTGATCCTAATAATATGGTTATGATGTCATGATGCTAAATGTTCAAAGATCTTGTATAACCATTAAAATCTTAATAGGTTCAAGGCTTACAATTATGGTAGCCTCTAACATTTCCTCAAGCATACACTCAATTTTACTCTTCTGGCCATAGGGGTATCTGTAAGTTCTGATGTCAAGAGGAACACTTCCTGGAATTAAGTGAATAGCATGATCAAAATCTCAAGTAGGTGGAAGACCCTTTGAAATATCTTCAAATACCTTGGAATGCTTATTAATGACCTTTTGGAGATCTGGGGAAGTAAGAGGCTTAGATGTTTGAACATCTAGTGAGCATAATTGTGCAATTTACACCTTGATGTCCCTTTTTCAACAATTTTGACATACCATTAGAGCTTACCACCTTGCTTTATTTTCCTATGATACCCCTTAGCTAGGCCTAGCCAAAGTTTAATATGCACCAGTGGTAATGGTACACAAGGAGGGGTCATGGCGTATGTGTCTAGATTATAGAGAGCTCAACAAGAACAATATGGAGCAGTTTACTTCACAAAGTTGGATCTTTGTTCAAGGCACCATCAAATTAGAATGAAGGAAGAAGACAACCCAAAAACAACATTCACGACTCATGAAGGTCATTATGAATTTTAATCATTTCTTTTGGTCTCACAAATGCACCTTCCACATTTCAAGGTTTGATGAATTCCATTTTCAAGCCTTTCTTTAGAAAATTTGTGTTACTATTTGTTGATGATATAGTGATCTATAGCAAGTCTTGGGAAGAACATGTTCAACACATTGATGGTGCTATAACTAGTAAAGGACCAACAACTATATGCAAAACCTTCCAAATGTTTCTTTGGGGTAAACAAGGTATCTCATGAAGGTGTCAAGGTAAACCCTAACAAAATTAAAGTCGTGATGGATTGACCAATTCCCAACACCTTGAAGAATCTTAGAGGATTCTTATGTTTAACAAGGTACTACAACAAGTTTGTTTGAAACTATGGAAGAATAGCGGCACCTTTACCAAGATTATTGAAGAAGGGAGCATTTTCTTGGAGTCCAGAGGCAACTCAAGCTTTTGAACAACTTAAAGAGGCAATGTGCAAAGCTCCTGTTTTGACCACACCGGACTTCACAAAAACCTTTATTGTGGAATGTGATGCCTCAAGAAATGGAATTGGTGTTGTTCTAATGCAAGGACGCCCCCCTGCTTTCAAAAGTCATCCAATCAAGGGAAAGAACTTACAAAAACTCGTTTATGAGAAGGAAATGATTGCAATACTACATGCGCTTAATAAATGGCATCCTTGCCTAATAGGTAGGCACTTCAAGGTCAAAACAGATCATGATAGCCTTAAATACTTCTTGCAACAGAGACTATCTTAGAGCAACAAAATTGGGTAACCAAGAGGTTGGGATATGACTTTGAAATCATCTATAAAAAAGGGAAACAAAATGTGGTGGCAGATGCACTCTCCAAAAAAGATGAGGATGTTGAGGCATTACTTTGTGTGATTTCTATTATACAACTTGATTAGGTATTAGTAGCAAGGGAAGAATGGAAAAATGACCTATCTGTGTGGACACTCATTCAAAAGCTACAAAAGGATCCCATTGTATCAAATACTTTTTATGTAGGAAAATGATTTATTATGGTATAAGGATCGCTTATATAGATGTAAGAACTCCCAACTCAAACAAAAGATCCTTTTGGAATTACATGCCTCTCCTATAGGTGGGCATTCAAGATTCCTAAAAACCTACCACAAGGTCAAGAGGGAATTTTTTTAAGAAGGTCTTAAATCTTATGTTCAAAGGTTCAAGGCAGAATGTTTAGTTAGCCAACAAAATAAGGTTGAAACTATTAAGACCCCAGGTCTTTTACAACCATTAGACATACCTTGTTAGCGTTGGGAGGAAGTCTCAAAGGATTTTATCGCCAGTCTATCCAAGTCAGAAGGGAAGAATGTTAATATGGTGGTTGTTGATAGACTCACAAAGTATGCACACTTGTGTGTGTCTCTCACCCTTTTAATGCAAGTACAGTAGTTGCATCTTTCATGGAAACAGTTCATAGGTTACATGGAAACCCGAAGATTATTGTAAGTGATAGAGATCCAATTTTCAATGGAAAATTTTGGACTGAATTATTTTCTTGTTTGGGTAGCCAATTGGCTCACAGTTCATCTTATCATCCTCAATCTGATGGGCAAATTGAGATAGTGAACAAATGTTTGGAAGGCTATCTTTGTTCCTTTGTATTTGATAAACAAACACAGTGGGTGAAATGGTCATCTTTAGCATAAAGGTGGCATAATACTTCCTTCCATATGTCATCAAAAATGTCTCCATTTATGGCACTTAGTACCATCATCCATCTATCACATCTCCCTTAAAGGAAAATATAAAGTACAAGTTGTGGAAGATTCCCTAGAGCACCAGCAAGAAGTTCTTCATATACTAAAGGAAAACCTAATTATGTCAAAAAACAAGATGAAACAACAAGCAGATCAACATCGCAATGAAAGGAGTTTTGAAAAAGGGGATTGGGTATTTCTGAAGTTGCAACCTAACAAACAGACGTCCCTCAAGCAACTACATAAGGACAATAAATTAGCACCCAAGTACTATGGTACTTATAAAGTGTTGCAAAAGATTGGTAGTATGGCTTACAAATTGGAGCTCCCTTCATCTTCAAAAGCCATGTTTTTTGCTTAAAAAGGGTAATAGGAGACAAGATCTCAATTCAAACTATCTTGTCGGAGCTTGATGAAGAAGGAAAAGTCATATTGGAACCTGAACAAATAACTGAAACAAAGACGAAACAACGACGAAATCCGGCTATTATTGAGTACCTCATCAACTGGAAGAACTTACCAGTTGAAGATTCAACATGGGAAGATGATTCGTTCATACAGAAGAATCCACAACTAAACAAGCATTGAGGACAACACTAGTCCAAAGGGGAGGGACATGTTAAGCCCCAAATGGTGGCACATTACCCCCTATATTGCAGCACATTACATAAGTATTGTCACATCATTGATGTTGGCTTGGGTCCATTAGTGGTAATTGTCATTAGTATTATTATATTGTTGATGTCGACTTGGGTCCATTAGTTATAATTATACCTCTTTGTCTCCTATATATAGGAATGAGACATTTTCATTTGAAGCATCTTATCTTATCTTGTCTTGTCTTGTGTACTTAGGACATTGTATAAGGAGGTTGCCCCCTCGAAGAGGCTTACTATTCATCTCTTTTTTTCATTATAAAAGCATGGATTACTCTTTCTGGTCTATTTGTGCTCTTTTTATGCTCTTTTGGAGAATTTGTTGCATAACACACACAAAGCACATCAATCAAGCTCAACATAGCACAAGAAAAGCTCCATACAAATTACCCCTTTCTAGCTCAAAAAAGAAAAAAAATAAGATGAAAAAAGCCTCATAAAAGAGCTTAATTTGTCCATAAGAACTCAAAAATGTTGAAATGTTAACTCTGAAGGTCCTCTTTATAGTTTTGGTGTTGTGTGATAAAGAGGACATATAATTTGTCCCTTCTATATTTATGTATAAAGTTGAGTTATATATAAATAAATGATGTTTTGTACTTTATTGTATGGGTCTCACTTAAAAGTAATTTAATAATTAAAGTGAGTTAAATATTAAATGATGGTGCAGTAAATGAGGACCCTAGATGTTGTAGATGAATCTCAACCACAGATTAGGTGGTTAGATAAGTAGTTACAATTTTTAAAGTATAAAACTAGGGTTAAAGTACAAATTATTAAAGACACCATCAATGAGGAGAGAGAGAGAAGAGTGAGAAGAAAGAAGAAATGCCATAGAAGATTGGCACATTTCCCAAGAAAAGCAGCAGCAGCACAAATACTGAGGCAAAAGTACAGTAGAATTAATTGCAGCATGTCAGAGCCGTACAGTAGGCACGTGTGGGCACAAATCTCGAGTAGGCAGGTCGTACAGCAATCTGACAGACCGTACAGCATTTATTACTGTTGTGGCATGATTCCCAAGGCAAGCAAAAAGTACAAAATCCATACAACAAGTGTGCAGATCTGTCCAATTCCGTACAGGCACGTGTGAAAGGTACAGTAGACCATACAACAGTCTGTTTGCACAAAAATCGAGGTATTTGTTGTTGTTTTGGGTGAATGAATTTGTCAGTAAGGGATGAAAAAATATTTTTCATGTGTAGTTGAAAAATAAATTTCGAAGTATTCTTCTTTAATGGAAATTTTCTCTTTCTAGGGTTTTCCCCAGGAATTGAGGTATTCCCGGTCTTTGACCAAAATTTATGTGTATTCATGTGTGAATGATTTGCTTTAGTATTGGATTAATCTAGAGTTGGTGGCTTGTATTTCAAATTTAAGAAGTAATTTTTAATCATAAACCCTAGTTTCTCAAGTGTTTGACATAATGTGTAAATGAAAAGTTCCATATTAATGTCATTGAATTTCTTCAAAAAACTTTGGATAAGATATTCCAAAAGAAACACAACAACTTCCCATGCCAAACATCCAAGAAAGCATATTGACTCGAAATTGAATCATTTATGTTTGACATACCACACTCCTCCAAGGCGCAGTAAATGGTTCACACTCAGACACAAACACAAAAGGCACCCAGTCTGCCTTGAAATCAGCCCATAAACCAAATCTAAAGGGTGGAAACATCTTGGTTTCAAACATTCAACCATCCTCCCTACGGCAAACCCAACCCACCAAGCAAGAAAACTAAACAAAAAGGGCACTCATTCTGCCTTGAGATCGGCACATAAACCAAATATAAAGGGTAGAAACATCTTGGTTTCAACCCTCCACCACATCCCAAACCCACCCCACCAAGCAAAAAAAACAACCAAAATAAGCAGCTTTAGAATAGCAGCATAAAAAATGAGGAAAAGACCTTCCATGAAGGTGCCTAACAGAACCATAACAACAATGAGCATAATGGATGTCTCCAAGATAGGGGCTTTGACCAATAAAAAAAGGTGGCCTTAGAACAGTAGCATAAAAATGAGGGAAAGACCTTCCATGAAGCTGGCTAACAGAAGCAAAACAACACAGTGAGCATAATGGATAAGTCTCCCAGCCATGTGCTTTATCCACTTAACACAAGCACCATATCACCCTGAATATCAGGGCTCAAGTGCAGAACTAGGATCTTTTGTCAATTGAAATATAACTCAACATATGGGCAATAAATAGTAATAATAACAACAATACTTCAACTCAAATCGGCCTACAAATAAGCTAAGGTCAACTCTAATCTCAAGTTGGCCCACCATTTTTGGTACTTTCCTCAAGCACTAAAATAGATCATTTTCAAACCAAAGAGGCAAACCTATATTGCTCATTTGTATGTTGAGACTACCCCTCAAGACAAGACTTGCACACTTTATACAAAAGATGAATTTAACCTGATTTAAAGCATTGCAATACACATTTCCAATAGAGTGCCAAGTAAGGTATGGATCCTAGACTCTGAATAAATATTAATACTAATCACTATACTTTAACTCAAATCAACCCATTAATAAGCTCAAGTCAACCCTAACTAAGCTCTATTACAATTTTGGGTTACTTTGGAAGTATTTACACCATGTTTGGGGGTGCTTCATGAGAATTGGGGTACGTGGTGTATGTTCAGCTCCTAAATGGTCTGAGATGGATTGTAGCATGAGAGATGGTTTGTGATGGATATGCAAACTTTAAATAGCTTGCTCAGTGGATGCATGACCTCAGTTGATTGTTGGCTCGGCCTTCTTCCCTTGGATGTTGGAGATCTCTTGCCTAGATAGTGGACGCACTTCATGATGACCACATGAAAGATTCAGTTGGTGGAACAGCACCTTAAAAGGGTTGTGGAATATTGTGCATTATGGTGGAGGGATTCAAGCCCTAAATGGCATGTGGCAGCTTGGATTTATATTCAAAGGATTTTAGATGGCTTAGGAGTGATTGTGAAGATAAGTTTTCTTAATTGCTTAGATGGTATTCTAAAACATTTTACAATAGTAGGATCACTGAAAGAACAACAAGCACGGCAACAAAAAGAACACAAAGATTTTCCTCAGGGAAACCACAAGGGAGAAAACCCCGCAAAATTGCCTCAATATAGAACTCAACCAAGACAGTGTAAAACCCCAAGATAACTTCTCCTCTCTCTCTTTGGCGCACTTCTTCTTCTCCCTCTAGCGAACTTGCTTGAGTGAAGTGAGTACAAATGAAGGAGGCACCTCACTATTTATATTTAACCCTTGACTTGACCTAAAACCTAACCGGGCCGACTTGTCAACCAAAATACCAAAATAATATTTATTACAATGACTCATGGGTACTATTGACCCGACTTACCTTCGAAGGTTTACATTGATTCTTTCAATGACTCTTAGATGACCAATTACATTTGTGACACCTCCTGAAGGAGGGATAACAATAACACAAATAGAATATATTCCGAAGTTACAATATTTTAACACTCCCTCTTAACTAGGAAGGTATTCTCCATCAACAACAACCACAACTACAACTGTACAACTAACTAGTGAGTCTCTATATGTCATAGGAAGTTTTGGAATAACAACATACATATCCATCATCCATTTGGAACTACATCGTCATCATCATCCTCATCATTAGTATGTGAATATTGGATCATCAGTATGTGAACACTGGATCATCTTCAAAAACATCAGTATGTGAATACTGGACCATCATCCGCAATATCAGTATGTGAATACTGAATCATCATCCGCAACATCAGTATGTGAATACTAAATCATCGTCTGCAACATCAGTATGTGAATACTGGATCATCTTCTGTAACATCAATATGTGAATACTGAATCATCTTCTGCAACTAAAGCAACAACAATATCATTAGCATGTTAGTGCTAAAACCTCATCATCATCAACATAGAAATGTTGAAACAACCTCAACATAATCAACATAGAAATGTTGAAACAACCTCATCATAATCAGCATAGAAATGTTGAACCAACCTCAATATTTTCAGCATAGAAATGTTGGTATCAACACAAAGTGCTAACATCTCATCGTCTTTCCCTTAGTACATCTAAAGTAGCATCACGGTGGGTTCTTTGGTGGATCCACTCAGGCGTACGTCTGACTTACTAACCCTTTTGGGCCAACAAGCCTAGTTAGACAGATGGATCTCCCTAGGGACCAAACAAGCGTTGTCTGGATTACTAACCCTTTCAGGCCAACAAGCCTATCCAGACATACTAATCCCGCAGGATCAAACAAGTCTTAGTCTGGCTTACTAACCCTTTCGGGCGAATAAGCCTAGCCAGACATACCCTACCCTAGGTTGAGCTACCACACCACTACAACAGAAAACCTACTACCTCTTCCTCACTCCCTCTTTCGAGGGAGGTCCTTTTGGACTACACCAAGCTTGTCTCGAAAGTATTCAAACTTACACGATATAGAGGCTTAGTCAACACATCTGCCACTTGTTCCTCTATAGAAACATACTTGAGCTTTATAGCTCCCTTTTGCACCATATCGCACATGTAATGAACCATGATATCTAGTTTCGATATGCTTCGACTTATCATAAAACACCGAGTTTTCTGTCATCTTAATACAACTCTGATTATCGTAATGGATAGCAGTCACATCTATCTCTGCATCAAATAATCTTGCCAACATCTTGCGAAGCCATACTGCTTCACTACGGGCTGAACATGATGCAATGTATTCAGCTTCTGTCGTGCTAAGTGCAATACTAGATTGCTTTCTACTGAACCATGAGATCATGCATGATCCCAAACTAAAACAACATCTTGAAGTGCTCTTTCTGTCTTCGGCACTTCCTGCCCAATCTAAATATGTAAATCCATGTAATCTAATCTCACTGTCTAATGCATATCTAAGACCATAATCCAGCATCCCCTTCAGGGACCTCGTCACATGGTTTGTTTCCACTAAGTGAACATGTCTGGGTTCCACCATATACTGACTTTGAGTGTTTACAGCAAAACATATATTCGGTCTCGTATTGGTTAAGTACATTAGTGAACCAATAATTTGTCTATACAAGGTAACATCCACTATCTCCAAAGAATCGCCATTCAAGAGCTTCAAATTTGTTGTCATCGGAGTAGTCATAGCTTTACAATTTATCATCCCAAATCTCTTTAGGATCTCAACTGCATATTTTCCTTAGTTTAGCAAAATCTTGTTTGGATACTTCCATACTTCAAGACATACAAAATAGTGCATCTTTCCAAGGTCTTTCATCTCAAACTCTGCAACGAGCTTGTTCTTACATTAGTTGATGGGCTTGTCTTCACGTATCAAAAATAGATCATCAACATATAGTAGTAATATCATAAGCCCATCATCTTCAACCTTATAGTAGAGGTTGGAATCTACTTTTCTCTTGGTACAACCCAAACTCATCAGGAAGCCATCAATTCTTCCATACCATGCTCTGGGTGCTTGCTTCAATCCATACAACGCCCTCTTTAGTTTGCATACATGAGTCTTTTGATCATTTGTCTCAAAACCTCGTGGTTGTTCAATATATACTTCTTCTTCTATCACTCCATTAAGGAAGGTTGTCTTTACGTCCATCTAATGTAACTTCCACTTCTTCTTGGGTGCCAAGGCAAAGATGGTTCTGATTGAGGTGTACCTTGCTACAGGTGCAAAGGTCTCCTCATAGTCGATTCCTTCCTTCTGAGAGAATCCGTGAGCTACAAATCTTTCCTTGTACTTCTCTATACTATCATCTATTGAATGCTTTGTTTTGTAGATCCATTTCGAGGATACTACTGACTTGTTCTTCGCTCTTAGTACTACTTCCCATACATCATTCTTTATAATGGACTACTATTCCTCAACCATGGCATCTACCCATTCTTTCTGCTTTGTTGCTTCTTCAAAGCATGTAGGTTCTTTGTCAACGAGATTGCACATCAAAGCCACATAACTGGGGTATGGCTTTGGCTTCTTACTTTCTCTGATGGTTCCTTCTGGGACACCATATCTTTCCACTTCTTCAATTATTTCGTGTGCCCAAGCAGGCCTTCTTTTGAGTGAGATCATCTCACTAGGAAACTCTTCAGGTCTCTGAGGTTCTATCATGTCATGATCCTCAGGTAATTGTTCTTCCTCATCATTTTTGACCAGTCTGGAGATTTCTGTAGCTCTAGGAGCTTCATGCTCATTGTCATCTTCCTGATTCTTCCTTGATTTTTTGAAGGCTGTATTTTCATCAAATGCGACATCTCTGTTGATTTCAATTTAACAGTATCCTGGGATATAGATTCGGTAAGCCTTTGATTGCTCACTATATCCTACAAACAATACCTTCTTTCCTGAAGGGTCTAACTTCAATATTTTATCCTTGGGAATGTGTATGTATATCAGACAACCAAATATTTTTAGGTGACTAACTTCGGGCTTTTCTCTGGTAAACATCTCTTCTGGAGTCTTATTCCCATGGGCACCCTAGGAGATTCTATTCCGAACATATATTGTTGTTCTAGCTTCTTATGCCCACAGGTACAGGATGCAACCATATGATTGGAAGCTCCAGAATCAATGAGGAAGGCATGTGTTGTTGAACAGCTAGCCTACAGTGCATGGCATGTATCTTCATGTTCTTTAGTTTCTTCTCTATGGTCAACCTTCCTTGCCCTAGCAGGTACAGTAATGTTATGTTTCTTCAAAAGAAGAGCCATCTCATCAATTGTTCTTCTCATGCAGGAGCTTTCTGGATGAAAGCCCCTTCCACAGTAAAACAGAGGGTCTTTCCTTTGCCATTCTTCTTGCTTCTCTTCGAACCTGAAGGCTCATTTGACTGCTCTTTCTCCACAGGAGACTCATCCTTTTGCTTCCCTTTATCATTCGCTACCTTAGGTCCTCCAGCAACCAATGCTTAATCTTTGGAAGATCGATGATCCCCATTTAGATCAACTTGTCATGCTCCTGGATGAGAGATTCAATGAAGAAGTTAAGAGTAGGCATCCTCCAATTTGGAGTAGTGAGCTTCACTGAATGAAAGGTTGATACAAAGACTGAGTAGTCTACACCAAGTTTTGAGAGAATGGCAAGGATGAGTTGATCATCCTCCTTCTCAACCTTGCACAGCTTCAACTGGAACACTAGATGCTTGAATTTGGTGAAGTCATTTACTGTTTCGAAATTGGCTGGATGAAGAGAAATCAGCTCATTCTCTAGCTAATAGATCCTCAGGCCATCCTTCTTATCAAATACGGAAGCAAGCTTATCCCAAACCTCCTTGGGAGTCTTCAATCCATTGATGTGGAATAGAAGATCTCGAGAGATTGAGAGGCACAAGCATCCATATGCTTCATCAAGCCTATTCCAGTACTTAACTTTGTCAACATAATGAACTGCCTCTACCTCTGTCTGGATTCACTAAGATTTAATTAATTATGGAAATTACTTGTGATATTTCACTCACGTGTTGTATTATTCTTTTGCACAATCTTGGGATAATCTTCAAACACTTTGATAATTAATCATGGATCATGGATTGACGTTGTCTAAACCTTATTGAAGCATTGGTTGTAATTTATTTGGTTCAATTTCACACTGATTTAAAGATCCTTGAGTGACACCTTGCTTCAGAATTCTTCTCAAGCAAGGCCTCACCTTGGGTCAAGTACTAAATGCTTCAAGACATTCATTGGGCAACTTGGGCTAAATACTTAATATCTATGAATTTTATTGTTCAAGTTTCTTTTAATCCCTTGAGTTATTTCCATTTAAGTGTTTGTCTTGCTACTGTTTTGATAATCTCACATTTTCAAGCACTATTTGAGCAATTAACATTGCTTAACTTCACACATATAACTAAGTTGTAGTCAATCCCCTCTTAGTTCTCTTCAATGCAAAATCATTTAATCAACCTTAGGGAAGCCCCCCTTGACCATGAGACGGGGTCAAAAGTGAGGGAAGTTACCACTGAGGTGACAATGGTGCTTTCTTTCGAAGTTGCTCCTTGATAGCAAGAGTGGATTGGGACTTTCCCACTCAAGTGCTAAATCAAGCTATAACAAACAATAGCCTTTGCAGTCCCACTATGTATTGCCACTTATGTACTGAGCAATCTCATTAGCCTACTTTTGATCATTTGTTGGGCATTGATTAAGTTATCTTATTTTATCTTATCTTATCTTCCATCAATTGCACCCTAATTATTTAGTGCCTATAACACCTAGAATAATTGTTCCCTAGGACTGCGCAAGGATTTTGGTCTAAAAATATGGAAAAAGTGATTTTAATATTTTATATACAATATGAATATAGTGGGATCAATATACCATTGACCATAAAAATACATTTCAATATGACCAATGTATGTCGTACAGTTTGACCAACTCAAAAACCACAATAACATGGTGCCAAAAAACCCTAAAAATGCATGAAAAACCTATAAATACCCAATAAATCAACATGTCAAGCATTGCATGTACTTCTCCATTCTATTGTTTGTTTCTAAGGCTCAAATTTGAAAATATTTGTATGTTTTTGTTTTTATGAGATGTATACTTCCATATCAGAGACATACTAGATTTTCTCTGATACATATTTTTCTCTGTACCGAATCATTTTCCTATTCAAATTTGGTAACTAAAAATAAGCAATCTTGAACCAAAAAAAAATTGAACAATAACATTTTTGAACAACAGATTAGTGTTTGAACAAAGCTCCGATACCACTTGTAAGAGACACAAGTGTGGATTATGCACATTAACAGATATTTCAAAGAGATATTTCAAATAAAGATAAGAGATGAATGATTTGAATGAAAAGTAAAATCCATGTGCATTTATTAAAATACGTAATCGAGTGGTTATTTATTAGCCTACATGTACATTTAATTTAACTACACTATTCTAGCCTACATAACCTACCCTACATAATCAATAAGTTCAATATATACCTCACAGATTCCAATGGTCAGGAAGAGGGGGACAGAAAAAGTACTGAAAAATGCCAATCCATAAAGGATGACACTTGACAATAGGGGACATCCCCATAACATCCTCACCTTCCTGGGGGAAGGGAGACACTACAGGTGCATCTACCAAGTGCAAGGATGCATTCTCCTGCTTCACTAATGATGCCCTGTTTCAACAGGGGTCGGGCAATGAATATCAAATGGTATTCAGCAATTTAGTTCTGACTGCCTAGGAGGTTTAATAGTGGGTATGCTCATGGGTCATATATGAGGATTTCTGGGATATTAATCAATTGTTGCTTATCCCAAACTTCTCAGATGCATAACATGCTTACTTGAATATTTTATTTTGAATGTTGTTGTAGGAGTGGAATACTAATAATGGACATCACTCGATCAAGAACCCTTTTGAACCTTAAATTAACACATTTGGTACCACATGGCTTCAAAACATTGGGCTGAAAATTCTTACTAGATACTTGCAGATTGACTTCCTATATAGTAGAGTTCAAAGGTATTATTAGCTACTTACACTTCCAGTGTAAATTAAACAAACAAACTTTAAGATCGTGCTTTATTAAAGTTAAACATCATATCTCCTAATGTATGCTAAGTTGTTATAAAAAGAAAATGTCATTTTACACATTTTGTATCTCAAAAAACCATAACCTACAATATGCTGAAAACCATATCTCTATTTTGTAGCTTCTTTCTGTACTATTTGAGCTTTTACTATAGGTGTTTCTTTTACAGTCCCATTGCTTATCACTACTGATGTACTTTTGAGTGCCATTGACCTATCTTTGGTCATTTGTGGACATTAATAATTATCACATCTTATAGAAGCAGTTTGCTGTTTGTTGAGCAAAAAAACAAATATGAAGAATTTATGGTGTTCGAAGTATAAATGAAACTCATAATAGAGTATCAACTTAGCAAATATTACTGAAGAAAAATACTTACCCTAAATAGAGATCGTATATTCGTCTCCAAAGATGCCATCTTCGATGAACAACACCAATTTCCTAAAAACAAATTGGCATAGCTAAGCTTTGATCATATACCAAAGTCAATAATCCCACAATTACATCTAGTAGTATTACTCCATATCTATGTCAAAAAGCATTGACTTACCTTGCCATCTATCTCCACATAAATTGTGCTATTTATCAACCATGGTGGCCTACGAACCTAGTAATAACAAGGATGATCCTCAAATACTTGAAAAAATCTAAAATATATCATCAAGAAACAGCCCAAAGAGCTTAACAAAATGAATTCTATCTTGATAAATAGAATTAAATCATTATTATAAAAGCTGAACAGAAAACATGACATAGCATATGGCATGGTATGATCTGATTTCTCACCCTAAAAAGCTCGTTCCCCTTTGAATCAGTGATCAGTGCAATAAAATGTCGTCTTGTACGCATAAGCTATAAGAAAATATAAGCAAGCTGTTTAGTTGGTACATATACAGAAAAAAATTCTAGGTAAAGGGAAAGAAAATATCAAACCAAAAAGACATATACATGTAGAGCATAAAAAATATCGTAAATGTAATTGAAGTTCTAATTTTTTTTCTTATGTATAAATGCATTAAGGGTAGGGTATTACTGGCCTAGTATATTTGCAGATGTCCACTGTTTTGTGCTAAGTGTCAGACTTTTCAGGTTTTTGTTGGCAAACAGAAATTGGTGGCATTACCATTAAAGCCAGTACTAGTGGAGCCATCGTTCCAACAATGGGGCCTAGACTTCATCAAAAAGTTCAAGGGAAACTCAAGTAGCTACTTCAAGTGGATAATCAATGCCACCGACTACTTTATGTAACAAACATATATATATATATATATACAATGTTGCAAATATCATGTTGGGGAATATATCGCCGTGGGCCTGGAAAGAAACTTATCAGAAATATTGGGGAAAATATCGGGAATTGTTGGAAAATTTTGGAAAAAATAAACTTATGAAAAGATTGGACAAATTGGCAACATGAAAACTCAGGAAAAATCGGAAATATCGAGAGAAATCAGAGATATTTGCAACACTATATATATATATGAAAAGTTAAAGGGTACATACCCCTTTGCCTCGTGATCAGCCACCATCATGAAGCTCATTATAAAATTGTATTCTATCAACTATTCATTATTCATTATATTCTTATGCATTGCTTAAATTTTTTGTCAATTTAATAGTGACATTTACAAAGTGGGTTGAAGCGATCCCCACCAAGAGGGCAATTGATAAAGTTGTAATGGAATTCCTGGAAGATGAGATATTTACACGATTTGGGGTTCCAGCTAAAATAATAACAGACAATGCCATGGATTTTAGCTACACCAATTTACAGACTTTTTGTTTCAACCATGGTGTTGTTCTATCTCATTCATCAAATTTCTACCCCCGAGGGAATGGATTGCCAAAGTCTAATAATAAGAATCTAATGGTGATCATCAAAAAGGTTGTGGGGAAAAATAAGAAGAGATGGGATCACAAGCTGAAATATGCTTTGTGGGCACTAATAGAATCAAGAACAAAGAATCAATGGCGAAATCCCATTTGAGTCGGTTTATGGAATGGATGTCACCTTGCATGTTCACCTCAAGATTCCAATAGATCAAATGTTTCAATATTTCATGACAAATCAAGAAGCAGTTTAGACAAGAATTGACCAATTAGTTGAGCTTATGAAATTCGTAGACATGCCTTTGATCATTTAGAAGAGAATCAAGAAAAGGTCAAAGGGAATTTCGATAAGAAAGCTCGGTCCAGAGTGATGCAGAAACGCGACCAAGTTCTCATGTTGGATCAAAAACACAAGAAACCAAGAAAACATGGAAAATTTGATAAAATCATGGCTTGGCCCTTACAAGATTGAAGAAGTTGTCAGTTCTGATTCATTTTATCTCAGACATGTAGATTCTAGACAGAGAAAAGCTGCCTCTACTTGTAAATGGGCAGTTTTTGAAGTTGTATTTTTTTTATGCCATTTGATGCCATTTTTAGTATAGAATATTGCAAGTAGTAGAGTAGGTGAATAAGCCCTATGGACATTAGAATAGGTCTAATTTACTACTTATTTCTGGCATTTCAATTAGCCCATGCATTGTTCTACATTTCATTTCCTTTATGTATCATGGGCAATTGATATCTAATACATAAAGTGAGAGAGGGTCATTTTTTTAGACCATGACGGGTGTTATCTAGCATTTTCTGAGTTGTGGTCATGGTCGGACCAGTTGGTCCTTCCTTTAGAAGTACTATGGCCTAATGGCATTGTTGACCACCCTTTGTTGGGATTTTTAACCCTGGGGTTGGTGTTTAGGGATCCTAAAGGTGGGTCACTGGGTCACATGACCCCTCCCACTTATTTCTACTTCGGTGACATTTCTTCTTGTTGAATTATTGTAACTTCGAAGAATATTCTAAATGTATTTTTATTGGTCCCCGATGTTCCTATCGAGAGAATCATTTGTATTTCTTTGTACCCCGATGTTCCTATCGGGAGAATTACTAAGAGTCATGAGGAAGTCCCCTCCATTGTAAGTCGAGTCATTAGTACCCTCCGAAATATATTATTATATTATGTTAGCCCAGTTATGTCTACTCGAGCCTACATAACTGAGTTCAGTTTACTCGAGCCTACATAACTGGGTTAAATGTCAAGTGAACGAAAGAATATAAATAGAAGTGAGGCTCTCCTCATTTCTACACACACACTCACATGTGTAGCGCATAAGAGAGAGAGAGAGAGAGCTGTAGCTGGAGAAGGAGGAGGATCAGTTTTGGGTTTTACCTTTTATCTTTTGGGGCATCTATATTGAGGAAGCTTTTGTTAGGTTTTTCCCATTAGGGTTTTCCCAGGATAAATCTGTGTTGTTCTTGTGATACAGTTTCTTTCAGTGATCCTGTCTATATGCTTTTATGAAATTGAAATGAAATGTTGATAATCTAGCTTAGCATATGGAATTCTAACATGGTATCAGAGCTAACCTGAATAGGACAGCTTTCACGAGGGAAAAGACCCTCTCTCTCTCCTCGACAAGAAATTAGGGTTTTGGGAAAATTTTGAGTTTTGAAGAACTTCTTGCATGGAAAGTTGTGCCCTCCTAGAGGGCATCTTCTGAGCCAGGGATCGAAGTTTTTGGAGGAGTAGATCTCCTGGAAAGTCAAACCCTAGTTTGACAGCTGCACCAGAAAACTGCTGGAAGCTACAGTGTTGAATCTCACAAGTCAGATTTGAAAGGTGAAGACTTGAGATCTCCAAAAACCAAGCACACCAGTCAACTCGCCTCAGTCAAGCACATCTCCTGGTAATCAGTTTCTCATTCCGCAGAATTTCAATTTTTTGTGACTTTCTGACAAGATGGCCCCAAGCACTAAGCTTGAGGACAAACTGGAAGGCATAGAGAATTTTCGAGCATGGAAATACAGGATTGGCAGTTTTAGATAAGAAAGGATTCAGAGTTGCATTCATAGATGGCCAAGTACTCATGTGGCCCAAAGGAAAGAAAATTGAAGATGTAGTTGTTATCGGTGAAGAAGGAGGTCTGTATAAACTCAAGGGACATTCAAAAACAGCCCTTGTTCATGAGTCCACTGACCCTAGTGAACTATGGCATAGAAAGCTTGCCCACATCAATTACAAGGCACTACCTCATGTGAACAAAGTAGTGACGGGACTACCAAACTTGAAGATCAAACATGAAGGCATTTGCAAGGGATGTGCGAAAGGGAAGAACATCAAGAATCCATTTCCAAAGAGTGAAACAAAAACGAAAGGTACGCTGGAATTGATTCATTCAGATGTGTGTGGTCCAATGCCATCCACATCTTTAAGTGGCTTTGAATATTATATTACATTTATTGATGACTATTCAAGAAAGACTTGAATATACTTCTTGAAAGCAAAGAGTGAAGTGTTTGAGAAATTCAAGGAATTCAAAGCCTTGATAGAGAATCTTTCAGACAAGAGAATCAAGACACTCCGATCAGACAATGGCGGAGAGCATACTTCAAAAGAGTTTGAAGCCTTCTGTAAAGATGCCGGAATCAAGAGGGAACTAACCACTCCCTACAATCCTCAACAGAATGGTGTTGCGGAAAGAAAGAACAGAACCATCATGGAGGTAGTGAAGACAATGATATATGATCAAGATCTTCCAATGCATCTATGGGAAAAAGTAGCAAGAACTGTTGTCTACGTATAGAATAGAATATCTCACAATGCTCTTGGATTCAAGAATCTAGAAGAGATGTTTACGGGAAAGAAGCCTGAGGTAAGTCACCTCAAAATATTTGGTTGTCCAGTATATATTCATATACTGAAAGAGAAAAGAACCAAGTTGGACCCTTCCGGAAAGAAGGGGATATTTGTTGGATACTGTGAAGTATCCAAGGCATTCAAAATTTACATTTCTGGATTCCATCACATGGAAATCAGTAAAGATGTAACATTCGATGAAGAAGCAGCTCTCAAGAGATCCAGAAAATGCCAACACGAAGATGTGTATGAGGAAGATGCACCACCCAGAAGTGTAGAGACTACATTCCTCCCTGAAGAACATGATATGACAGAACCACAAGAACCTCCTACGATGGAGATATCACAAAAGAGAAAGCCTGCTTGAGCAAGAGAAATTATACAAGAAGCAGAAAGATATGGAGCTCCTGAAGGCTCTACAAGGGTAAGTAAGAAGCCCAAGACATTTTCCAACCATGTAGCTTTGATGTGTGATCTTGTAGATCAAGAACCTGCAAACTACGAAAAAGTTGTACAAAAGAAAGAATGGGTAGAAGCAATGACTGAAGAATATCAATCAACAATGAAGAATGATGTGGGGGATATAGTTCCCAAACCAGAAGGCAAGAGTGTAGTATCCTCCAAATGGATCTACAAGATAAAACATACAACTGACGGAAGTATAGAGAAGTACAGGGCTAGATTTGTGGCTAGAGGTTTCTCTCAGAAAGAGGGAATTGATTACGAAGAAACATTTGCACCAGTAGCAAGGTATACTTCAATTAGAGCCATCATGGCACTTGCATCCATGATGAAGTGGGACTTACACTAAATGGATGTGAAAACAGCCTTCCTAAATGGTGTGATTGAAGAAGAAGTATACATAGAACAGCCATAAGGATTCGAAGTTGAAGACAGACGAACTCACGTATGCAAGTCGAAGAAGGCACTGTATGGCCTGAAGCACGCTCCTAGAGCTTGGTATGGAAGCATAGATAGTTTCCTGACGAGCATGGGCTTTGCCGAGAGTAAAGCCGATCCTAACCTTTACTTCAAGGTTATAGAAGATGAACCTGTCATACTATTACTGTATGTGGATGATCTATTTCTGACAAGGAATGAGAAACAGATTGTAGAATGCAAGAAGAACCTCGCTGAAGAATTTGAGATGAAATACCGTGGTCTAATCCATTATTTCCTAGGTCTAGAAGTATGGAAGAACTCAGAAGGAATCTTTCTCAATCAGGGAAAGTATGCAGTGGAAGTTTTGAAAAGATTTGATATGTTGGAATGTAAAGCCATGGCCACACCCATGGATTCCAACCTGAAGTTGTTAGCTGATGACTCATCAGAGTTAGTGGATGCGACTCAATACAGACATATTATTGGGTCATTGATGTATCTAACCAATACTAGACCAGACATTTGTTTTGTTGTGAACACCTTGAGTCAGTATCTAGTTCAACCTAGACGAGTTCACCTGATAGCTGCAAAACATGTGATGAGATATCTAAAAGGGACTATAGACTTTGGTCTATGCTATGATGGAAACCATGATTACAGATTGCATGGCTATACCACATGCAGATTGGGCTAGAAGTGTCTCAGATAGGAAAAGCACATCAGGTGGATGCTTTTGTCTGGGGTCTGCTATGATTTCATGGTTTAGCAAGAAACAGTCCAGTATTACTCTTATAGCACGATCGAAGCAGAATACATAGTAGCTTGCTCTGCCAGTTGTGAAGCCATATGGCTTCGAAAGCTGATGTCAAGTCTCTTTGACCTAGAGATGGATACTACTGAGATTCTACGTGATAACCAAAGTTGTATAAAGATGTCGAGGAACCCAATGTTCCATGATAGATCGAAGCACATAGAAATCCGGTATTTCTACATACGAGATATGATACAGAAGGGAGCCATAAAGCTCCAGTATGTGAGTATTGATGAGCAAGTTGCTGATATGTTAACGAAGCCTCTGTCTCGGGTAAAGTTCAAACACTTTCAAGACAAGCTTGGTGATGTTTAGAAAGACCTTCCTCGAAAGGGGGAGCAGTGATGTTGCAGTGGGATTGTATCATCCCGGGACACTTGTCCTAACATGATCCGGTGACTTCGGTCCTCGAGAATGGAGAGGGATTGTATCGTCCTTGAACTTTTGTTCAAAACTGATCCGGTGACTTTGGTCCTCGAGAATGTGGTGGGATTGTATCATCCTTGAACTTCGGTTCAGAACGGATCCGGTGACTTCGATCCTCGAGAATGTGGTGGGATTGTATCATCCCTGAACTTCGGTTCAGAACGGATCCGGTGACTTCGGTCCTCGAGAATGTGGTGGGATTGTATCATCCCTGAACTTCGGTTCACAACAGATCTGGTGACTTCGGTCCTCGAGAATATGGTGGGATTGTATCATCCCTGAACTTTGGTTCAGAACAGATCCGGTGACTTCGGTCCTCGAGAATGTGGTGGGATTGTATCATCCCTAAACTTCGGTTCAGAACAGATCCGATGACTTCAATACTCGAGAATGTGGTAGGATTGTATCATCCTTGAACTTTTGTTTAGAACTGATCCGGTGACTTCGGTACTCGAGAATGTGGTAGGATTGTATCATCTTTGAACTTTTGTTCAGAACTGATCTAGTGACTTCGGTACTCGAGAATGTGGTAGGATTGTATCATCCTTGAACTTTTGTTCAAAACTGATCCAGTGACTTCGGTCCTCGAGAATGTGGTAGGATTGTATCATCCTTGAACTTTTGTTCAGAACTGATCCGGTGACTTCAGTCCTCGAGAATGTGGTAGGATTGCATCATCTCTGGACTTTAGGTCCAAAAGTGATCCGAAGACTTTCGTCTTCGTATTGTGGATTGCAGGTTGTTATTGATGATGATGATACTGATCAAAAGATCAGAGTGTGATGATGATGATGTCACTGATCGAAAGATCAAAATGTGATGATGATGATGTTGCTGATCGAAAGAGCAAAGTATGATGATGATGATGATTGTTAATCGAAAGATCAGAATGTGATGATGATGATGTTGCTGATTGAAAGTTCAGAGTATGATGATGATGATGATGATGATCGAAAGTTCAGAGTATGATGATGATGATGATGATGATCAAAAGTTCAGATGATGATGATGATGATCAAAAGTTCAGATGATGATGTTCCTGATCGAAATGATGCTGTCGATCAAGCGGTCAAAGTGTTGTTACTGCTGAAGTTTGAAGATGAAGACTATATGTTGAAGATGATGAAAAGCTTCCAATGATTTATAGATGTATCACCCTGATGATGTTGATGATGCCCTCTCTCTCCTACAGCTGTTGTTGTTGTTGTTGTTGTAGAATATCCTTCTCGTTAAGGGGGGGTGTTGAATTATTGTAACTTCGAAGAATATTCTAAATGTATTTTTATTGATCCCTGATGTTCCTATTGGGAGAATCATTTGTATTTCTTTGTACCTCAATGTTCCTATCGAGAGAATTACTAAGAGTCATGAGGAAGTCGCCTCCATTGTAAGTCGGGTCATTAGTACCCTCCGGAATATATTATTATATTAAGTTAGCCCAGTTATGTCTGCTCGAGCCTACATAACTGAGTTAAGTTTACTTGAGCCTATATAACTGGGTTAAATGTCAAGTGAACGAAAGAATATAAATAGAAGTGAGGCTCTCCACATTTCTACACACACACTCACTTGTGTAGCGCATAAGAGATAGAGAGAGAGAAAGAGCTGTAGCTGGAGAAGGAGGAGGATCAGTTTTGGGTTTTACCTTTTATCTTTTGAGGCATCTATATTGAGGAAGCTTTTGCTAGGTTTTTCCCATTAGGGTTCTCCCATAATAAATCTGTGTTGTTCTTGTGATATTGTTTCTTTCAATGATCCTGTCTATATGATTTTATGAAATTGAAATTAAATGCTAATAATCTAGCTTAGCATATGGAATTCGAACACTTCTAACTATGAGGATCTTGCCTCTCTTCCAGGTCACCTTGGGCGCCCTCCTGGTCCCTCTGCAGCCTAGCACCCCTCTCTCCTTGGGTCTCTTCAAGAGATGATGGCATCATCCTCACCAGGTCGTACTGCTTGTTTTGGGGGGGAGTTGCGGGATTATCAACATTGTTGGGGTTAGATGGGCCATGGCGCCCCCCCCTACTTACTTCAGCCTTCAGTTCGAAGTAATTTGCTTATTTTTAGCTATTTTAGTCATTTTTTGGTAAACTCTAAGGAAAATGCCCCAAGCTACCCACAGATTTGATTATTTTATATCCTTTTATGTTATAATTTTAAGTTGACATTCTATAATTTCAAATTGACATTTTAAGGCATGTCGACCTAGTTTATTTGTAAAAGTGAGTGTGAGAACATATAAATAGATCTCCTCAAATCATTTTTAAAACACAACTTATGGGATAAAACTTCATTGTCACGTTTTAATGTAAGATAGTCTCTTGGAATGATGCACACCTTCCTAGTCACTTTTTAACCCAAGATAGTCTCTTGGAATGATTGGAAGTAGTAGCAAGATCGAAGGACAAGTCAATAGCATCCTCGAAATGGATCTACAAAATGAAGCATTCAGCAAATGGCAGTATAGAAAAGTACAAGGCAAGATCCGTAGCTCGCGGATTCTCTCAAAAGGAAGGAATTGACTATAAGGAGACCTTTGCACCAGTTGCAAGATACACTTCAATCAGAGCCATCCTTGCCTTAGCATCCAAGATGAAGTGGAAGTTGCATCAAATGGTGTTGAAATGCTGAGAGTGGGGTTAATCAGTATTTGCACAATTATTAAATTTTTAATCAAGTGCAAGTTGCTAATCACCAATCATAGCAAATCATCAACGTACATGAAAATAACAAATTGCTCAGTACACAATATTTTGACATGGAAACCCAAGTCCTATGGGTAAAACCACGGAAGCCTTTTTAAACAATAAATTTGACCCAAAATTTAATACAACTTTTCCAACTACAACTGGAAGGGGCTACAACCCCTTAGGCTTCGTCAGCTACTACAACAGCGTAACTCACAAGATTGTGAGCCCTAGCACCACCCTACCACACTGAAGAAAAAGAATGCTAAACCTGTGAACCTGTCAAAACCAATCACTGAAATTGCTGCTGATAACCTCTGTTCTCTTATCACTGCCAAGTCATCACCGTATACTGATAAGTCATTTCACTGCCACAAACTGTTCATGTACATCATTGTACACCTCATCATACACAATCACTGATCAGGTAGTTCTGCTTTGCTTTCACTGATCATAAAGTATGCATCATCATCATCAAGTATACATCATCATCATAGAATATGCATCATGTATGCATCATCGACATCAAGTATACATCATCATCATAGTATATGCATCATGTATAAAGTATACATCATCATCATAGTATGCATCGTGTATGCATCATCATCATAGAGTATACATCATCAAAATAATATATGCATCATGTATTAAGTATACATCATCATCATATTATGCATCATGTATGCATCATCATCATAGAGTATACATCATCATCATAGTATCAACAAGTATGCATCATCATCATAGAGTATACATGATCATACCTTATACAATCAAAGCATGTCAAGATCTCACACTTGGGCTGTGTATGTCTGTTGTAGAAGACCCCAGACAAAACAAACCTTGGACTGTGTATGTGTTGAGGAAGACTTCAAATTCGAGATTGAGGAAAAATTCGAACTGTGTATATGTGTTGTAGATGACCTCAAATTCGGACTGTTTATAGTATATACTAATAAAACCCCAAAGAAATCATTGTAAAAAGGTTTGGTTCTATCATCAAATGTTGGTAAAGAAGGCAGCAGTAACCATCAACTAGATCAACTGTTAAGTACCCAAGAGAACTCGGTCTGTTCAAGCATATAAATTCGAACTGTAAGTTGATAAAAAGGGCAGTAGTAACCATCACCCAGCACCCAAAACTCAGACTGTTCAAGCAAAATTTGGACTGTTCAGGTTGTTTTAACCACAAAAGAATATCTCTGTGCAAAACCGAGTGTAGGCCGCCTCAGTCACACTACCAATTATTGCCTTCGTTTATGATAAAGTTATGGCAAGCTTTTTGTGTATTAATACATCATCTTGGCGTTGAGAGAGTAAAGGTAGGGCCGACTTCAAGGAGAGTTTATCTATTATTTTTCGTTTTAATACACAATATATAATGAGGTCGACTTTCACTCGCATAGGTGTGGCTCATTGGTGATTCGCTTGATATGAAGTCACATGTTGTAAAGGAAGTCACGAGTTCAAATCACACCCGAGCTTACCCATGTCCCATGCTTGAGTGCAGTTGTGGGGCACCTAGGGGTATAGTGGTAGCGGGAATGAATCCCTGGACCCCGTGTCACGCGAGTACCAGCCCAGTCCCCAGTTGTCGATTCCACTAGTATTTATTAAAAATATATATATATATATATATGAGGTTGACTTTCAAAGTGAGGTCTAATGAAAATTTATTAATTTAAATTGTTTTAATACTCAATCACTTAATGAGGACGACCTTAACAAGGGGTGGTAAAATAAAAAATTTGTTAATTTATTTTTGTTTTAAAACACTAAAGAAGGTTGACCTTAAACTTTTCAAGGGTTCTAGGTGTGGTAGTAGGTACTAGGTTCCAAAGGTAAGGATTATTTAATATTTTATTTCTTTTGTTAGTGGTCTTATCACTTTGTTATAAGTTTAGTGTTTGATATTAACATAGGTAAGGGTGTGTTCTACTAGCCATCAAGGGTGCTTCATAGCACCATAGACCCCATTATCATGACCATCAATGTGTGGGTTCAAGGACTTCCTTAAACATTTTGACCATCTCAAGGGTATCAACACACAAATGACCCACATCACTTTTGCCATTCCTTCAAGGGTACAAGGACCAGTAAACCGTCATCTATGGGGGTGCCAAGTCTTCTCCTAGGGTACCATGACCTCATTAAAACACAAATGACCACAGAATGGGTCATTTGGCCTATTTGAAGTTCTACAACTTCTTCAACCCACCAAGGACACTTTCTAGGGTACTAGGGCATAGGCTAGGGAACCACAGAAACAACTTAGGGAAACTTAAACACAATAAAGGGTGTACAAGACTTTTGCCATTGTCCCAAGGGCTGCAAGGGCTTCAGACTTGGGCTTGTACAAGGTCAAAAGGTCTCCTTTGACATTGACAGACTCCTTTGAAGGTCTCCTTAGGGGTTCCACAAGGGGCACCAAGACACAACTATTGGCATCAATGACAATTTAGTCAACAGATGGATGTAAAGACAGCCTTCCCAAATGGTGTAATAGAAGAAGTATACATTGAGCAACTGCAAGGCTTTGAGATAGATGACCAGAAGACTCAAGTATGCAAACTAAAGAAGGCATTGTATGGGTTGAAGCAAGCACCCAGAGCATGGTATGGAAGAATTGATGGCTTCCTGATAAGTTTGGGCTTTACCAAGAGTAAAGCAGATTCCAACCTTTACTATAAGGTTGAGGATGATGGGCTTATGATATTACTACTATATGTGGATGATCTATTTTTGACAGGTGAGGATAATCCCAACAACGAATGCAGGAAGAAACTTGCTGCAGAATTTCAAATGAAAGACCTTGGTATGATGCACTATTTTTTAGGTCTTGAAGTATGGCAATATCCAGATGAGATTTTCCTGAACCAAGGAAAATATGCAGTTGAGATCCTAAAGAGATTTGGGATGATGGATTGGAAGACCATGTCCACTCCGATGACAACAAACTTGAAGCTTTTGAATGATGATTCTTTGAAGATAGTAGATGTTACCTTATACAGATAGATTATTGGTTCACTGATGTATTTGACCAATACGAGACCATATATATGTTTTGTTGTAAACGCCTTGAGTCAGTATATGGTGGAGCCCAGACATGTTCACCTAGTGACAGCAGAACATGTGATGAGGTATCTGAAGGGGACGTTGGACTATGGTCCCAGATATGCATAAGATGGGGAGATTAGATTACACGAATTTGCAGACTCAGATTGGGCAGGAAGTGTTGAAGACAAAAAGAGCACTTCATGATGTTGTTTTACTTTGGGATCAGGCATGATCTCATGGTCCATTAGAAAGCAGTCCAGTGTTGCCCTCAGTAGGACAGAGGCTTAATACATTGCAGCATGTTCAACCTATAGCAAAACAGTATGGCTTTGCAAGACATTGGCAAGATTATTTGATGCAGAGGTAAGATGTGACTGATATCCATAGCGATAATCAGAGTTGTATTAAGATGACATAAAACCTGGTGTTTCATGGTAAGTCGAAATATATCGAAATTAGATATCACTAAATCTGGGATATGGTGCAAAAGGGAGTTGTAAAGCTCAAGTATGTTCCTAAAGAGGAACAAGTTGTCGATGTATTAACTAAGCCTATGTTTCATGTAAAGTTTGAACACTTTCGAGACAAGCTTGATGTAGTCCGAAAGGACCTCCCTTGAAAAAGGGAGTGATGATGATGTGATAGGTTTCCTGTTGCAATGGTGTGGTAGCTTAGTCTAGGTAGGGTATGTCTGGCTAGGCTTGTTTGGCCAGAGAGGTTTAGTAAGTCACACGAGGCTTGTTTAATCCTAGGGCGATTAGTATGCCTAGCTAGGCTTGTTTGGCTTGAAAGGGTTAGTAAGCCAAACAAGGCTTGTTTGGTCCCCAAGTAGATCCAATTGTCTGGCTAGGCTTGTTTGGCCTGATAGGGTTAGTAAGTCAGATAAACGCCCAGTGGATCTATCAGAGAACCCACCGTGATGTTGCTTTTTAGGTCCTAAGGGCATGATGATGTGGTTCCAACACTCTATGTTGATGTCCACATTTCTATGCTAATGATGATGATGTTGTTCCAGCATTTCTATGCTGATGATGATGATGTTGTCTCCGCATTCTATGTCGATGATGATGATGTTCCAGCATCTCTATGTTGATGATGCAGATGATGAACTACCATTTATTTGTTGATGATGTTACTTTAGCGCTAACATGCTAATGATGTTGTTGTTGTTCCAATATCTACATACCGATGTAACAGATGATGATGATGTACCAGTATTCATATACTGATGTTGCAGATGATGATGTTTCAGTATTCACTGCCGATGTTGCAAATGATGATGTTCCAGATGATGATGATGTCCCGGTATCCACATGCTGATGATGCCAATGTTGATGATGATCCAGCAGTTCCATGACGATGATGATGAAGTTGATGATGACGCTGAAGTCTGTAGAATACCTTCCTAGTTAAGAGGGAGTGTTTAAATAATGTAACTTCGGAAGATATTCTATTTGTAGTCCTCCTTCAGGAGATGTCACTAATGTAATTGGTCATGTAAGAGTCAATGAAAGAATCAAGGTAAACCTCTAGATGTAACTCAGGTCAATAGTACCCATGAGTCATTATAATAAATATTATTTTGGTGTCTTACTAGACAACTCGACCCTGTCAGTTAGACAAGTTAGCCCAGTCGGGTTTTAGGTCAATTCAAGAGTCAAATTTAAATAGAGAAGCGCCTCCTTCATTTGGAGAAACTTCACTCAAGCAAGTTCACAAGAGAGTAAAGAAGAAGTGCGTTGGAGAGAGAGGAGGAGTTGTCTTGGGGTTTTACATTGTCTTGGTCGAGTTCTATATTGAGGAAGTTTTGCGGGGTTTTATCCCTTGTGGTTTCCCCGAGGAAAATCTCTATCTTCATTGTGTTGTTGCGCTTGTTGTTCTTTCAATGATCCTACTATTGTGAATTGTTTTAGAAAATCATCTAAGAAATTTAGTTAAAACTAACATTATCTATTATTTACTGAGCGGTGGTCATGGTCAAACCCTTTGGTCCTTCCTTTAGGAGTACTATTGCTTAATGGCATTGTTGACTGCCCTTTGTTGGGATTTTTAACCCTGGGGTTGGTGCCCAAGGCTCCTAGGGGTAGGTCACTAGGTCACATGACCCCTCTCACTTATTTCTAGTCCGATGACATTTCTTCCAACTATGAGGCTCTTGCCTCTCTTCCAAGTCACCTTAGGAACCCTCTTAGTCCCTCTACATCCTAGCGCCCTTTCTCCCTGGGCCTCTTCCAAAGATGATGTCGTCATTCTCACCAAGCTGTACTGCTTGTTTTGGGGGGGGAGTTTGTTGAAGTTTTAGAAATTTTCAACCATTTAACTAACGTGTGCAATAAATCAAGCCAGGCACTCTAAAGGATGAAGTAAAAGTATAGCAGTAACAAGATAAGATAAATTTAAACATAATTTTCATCTCTTTCAATTTTAACACTCCCAAGAGTCCTTGTGTTAAAGTTACATGACTGAAGCAAAATCATAGCAGTTGTACAGTACATAAACAACATAGTTAAACGAGTACCGCTCCCGGGATTTTGGTAACCCATACCCGACGTTTCCCCGCTCCTGGGAGCTTGGGAGCTGGTACGAAACGTCCCCTTTTTTATGGGAGCTTCCTTGGGAACTTGGGAGCTTTTTGGGAGCTTTTTGGGAACTTGCTTTTGCCGCTCCCTTTTTATTGGGAGCTTCTACAAGCTCCTGACCATGCGGAGGCCAAAATCATAAGAAAAGTGTTGAAAATCAATTGAATGATTCAAGTTTATTGTGTCAAGAAACCACCAATAACAAAAATTTCAATTGAATCTATCAATAATGCCATTTTTTTATTTTCAAGGTTATATAAATAAAGAGGGCCCACACTTCTTAAATGTTTAAATCCATTCACACTCAATATACGTTGCAAGTGTTCTTAAGTGAATATACATGAATTTTTTACAATACTAAGATATTGAACTACTTTAATTCATATCTCAAATGATTATAGCTAGCTTATGTTATTCATACTGACTGATATAGCAATTTAGGATCATAAACCATATCAAATTCAAGATACCAAAAGATTTTAAACTTTGTTAGTTGAACTTAAAACAATCAAGTTCATTCAAATTAGAAGTAAGTAGTAGTTACCATAAAAAAAATGCAGAGGCACCCAAATACTAAGAACTCTTAGGAGCAATGTGAGATTACAGTGAGATTTGTATAATGTGGACTTAAAGGAGTGAGCAAATTTTAAAAAAATGAATTTCATGACACTACTAGAGGATTAAGAGGATAAAATAGTTTAAGCTATGAAATTAATCAATTATGTATTTTTTAACTTTATTTTTTTTAATATATTTTAAAAAAATTAATATATATTATTGCCGCTCCCAACCCTACATTTCCTGCAAATTTGGGCGAAGCTTCTAGCCGTATCCGATACTCGTGTCCGCGTACCTGACGTACCCGCGTTCCAGAAACTTGTGCAACATAGATAAACAATAAAGCGAAATAGTACTAGCATAACCATGAACAACAATACATTAAACAGGTCAAACAACTAGCATCAATAAAAGATATAACTGAGAAAACAAAACTAGTTTGGACCTTACTTATACTCGAACATATTTCCAGATCAGACCTTGTCTCTTAAGGACAAGCCACTAAGGAACAGTAAATCTGTGGCTCTTGATGTGGTTGGAATGGTTGGTGGTTGTGCGATCCTATGGCACCCAAATTCTGTGGATCTCACGAACTGGCATGCCACTCAGTTTGCACTGATAGCAAGTTTTAGGCACTTGAGCTCTGGCTCTAAAAGCTTGCTGATGAACATCTATGGCCCGAGTGCTTTCCTTAAGAAACAGGCCTTTTTAGATTTCTTGGACTGGGTCAAAGTTCTATCTGAGGCTGGGAATTGGGTTATTGGAGGTGATTTCAACCTCATTGCCAATCTTGGGGTAAAGAAAGGAGGCAGGAGATCCCTGGACAAGTTTCAGGAAGCCTTCAGTGACTTCTTGACCCAAAGTCCAATGGTGGATATGGAAATAGGGAATGGGTGGTTCACTTGGAACAACAAACGAGGGGGCGATCATTTGGTGGCCTCGCGTCTTGACAGATTCTTGGTCTCTGAGCATATTGTTAACGGTACAAGAGAAATACGTACGGATGTTCTCCCTGCTGCAGGTTCTGACCACTGGCATGTTTGCCTCAACTGGGAATGGTCAATTTCTTCCTTGAGCAAGCCTTTTAAATTTGAGCAATTTTGGCTGGAGCTAAGGACTTTAAGAAGCTCGTGGCACAGTGGTGGCAGGAGATGGTCCCCCTATGGGTACAGTTATGTATTGTTTCCAGCAGAAACTCAAAATACTGAAGGCCAAAATCTGTAAGTGGAATAGGGAAGGTTTTGGAAATATCTTTGAGGACAAGAAAAGGCTGTTAAGTGAGCTCGATATCATCAATAAAAAGGGGATGGAGGAAGGATGGGATGATCACATGAAGTTTAAGGAGAAGGATCTTCTGGGTCAGTTAGAGGCCAAGGACAGACAAGAAGGGGTTTTCTGGGAATAGAAGGATAGGGTTAAATGGCTCCAGGAGGGGGAACGAAATACTAAATTTTTCCACAACTCGACCATCCAGAATAGAAATAGCTCCAAAATTCACAAGCTCAAAAAGATGGATGGTGGCAGGGTGGAATCCCGAAGGGAAATAGAGGAAGAGTTGACCCAGCATGTCTCTGATATCCTCAAAGAAGATGGTGGAGAACGAAGCACAGCTATAAACAGGATCATTGACCTAATTCCTAGGACTGTGTCTAGGGAAAACAATGAGATGCTTGTTAAACCTGTTACTATGCAAGAGGTGGAGGAAGTCATTCACCAGATGGCTCTGTGGAAAGCCCCAAGGCCAGATGGTTTTACTTCGAATTTCTTTCATCACTTCTGGGACTTAGTCAAGGAGGAAGTCCTGGAGATTGTGCAGGAGTCCAAAACGAAGAGAGGAGTTCTCAAAGCTTTCAATGCCACTTTCATCACTCTGGTCCCGAACGAGGTTGGTGCTGACAGTCCGGACAGATTTAGACCCATAGCCTTATGCAATGTTATTTACAAAATTATATCCAAGGTTATAGCTAATCGATTGAAGCCCCTCCTCCCGAGGCTCATTAGCCCAAAGCAATCGGGGTTTGTGGAAGGGAGGCAAATCTTGGATGGGGTCATCCTGGAACACGAAATGCTTCATTCCTTGAAGAGCTCTAGAACTCCGGGCATGATGATCAAACTGGATATTGCGAAGGCTTATGATAAACTCAGCTGGCAATTCATAAACAAGATGTTGGAGGCTTATGGCTTCTGCCCTCATTGGGTAGAATGGGTAATGGGGCTGGTAACTTCTCCTTTCTACAACATCCTTCTAAATGGCTCCCCATCTAGAGTTTTCCAGGCTTCCAGGGGCATCAGGCAAGGGGACCCGCTCTCTTCTTTTCTCTTCATTCTTATGGCCGAGGGTTTGAGTCGCCTGCTTTAGACTCAAGCTAGGAACGGGGATTTAAGGGGACTCAAGATCCATGCAGGTATGGATCCCCAAACTCATCAGCAATTTGTTAATGATACCATGCTTATGGGGCACCCTTCAGTCCAAGAAGCCCACAGCTTCAAGAACAGTTTAAATCTCTTTGCCATGGCCTCAGGCCTGGCTGTCAATCCCAATACATCGCAGGTCTTGTTCCTGAACACTGCTCCAATTGTGCAGAGAAAAATTATTCGATCCTTGGTTTTTCTCCTAGGGTGATGCCCTCTAAATATCTGGGGATCCCTCTGGGGGTGGGAGTGCTGAAAAAAGCCTCGTGGCAAGAGCTCCTCGACCGTATGAAACACAGGCTCTCTAGTTGGGTTCTTAGACCTTTAAACTTCCCAAATCGGTTGGTTTTAGTCAAAGTTGTGCTTCAAGCTATGCCAATCTAGCTTTTCTCCATTCTTTCAGCTCCCAAATCGGTTCTTCGTGAAATCAGGAGCATTCAAACAAACTTTCTTTGGGGAGGAAGGGGGGCCAAAGCCAAATTTTCTTTGGTCAGCTGGGATGGTATCTACAAACCCAAGGAGCAGGGAGGTTTGGGGCTTAGGGACCCTGATGTCATGGTGGAAGTCCAAGGAGCTAAAGTATGGTGGAGATGGTCTAAATATACTAAAGAACCTTGGGCCAAGCTTTGGCATATCAAATACCCCAAAGACAAACCCAAAGACCAGTTGGTCCGTCTCAATTTGGATCTTCCTGGCTCACCAATTTGGCGAAAAGCGGTGGAAGGGAGACGTTTGGTGCAGGATCATTGCTTCTGGAAGATTCAGAATGGTGTTAATGCGAATTTCTGGGAAGACTCCTGGAATCAAATGCCAAAGTTAGGCTCAGATCAGAGATGGCATCAATTGCGTGACAGAGGCTGGGAAGAAGAGAGAATCAAGGTTTCGCACTACTGGGAAGACCATGTCTTCGATGGTAGGAGACAGTGGAATTATCAAGTCTGGCTTAACCCTGACCATTGATGATCTTAGATTGTTTCAGGAGGAGCTACAACAACGCTTTGTAAGGATCAGGAGGAGCTACAACAACGCTTTGTAAGGATCAGGAGAGAGTCGAATATTCTTCGTTGGGGCTATGCCGAGAAGGGAGCCTTTAGTATCAAGGAAGCTTATAACATCAAGATACGCAGTAATGAGGAAGGGGATGAGCTCTGGAAGAAAATTTGGGTCACCAACCTTTAGCCGAAGGTGGCCACGTTCTCTTTGTTGGTGGCCAAAGGTCGTATTCTAACTGGCGAAAACCTTAAGAAATGAGGTATCCTTGGCCCATCTCTGTGTCCTCTGTGCTGTAAGGCAAAAGAAACCATGGATCACCTCCTGGATAGTTGTACTTTTGCGGCCTCCATGTGGGATAAAGGGGCTTTACACTTCAGAAGGAGTGATAGACGATGGGGGTTCCCTGCTCAAACTCTTAAAGAATGGCAGCCCAAGGCTTTCAAAAATAGGATCATTCGCTCCCTATGGGAGGCTTTTCCTGGTATGGTTATGTGGTGTATTTGGAAAGAGAGGAATGGTAGGATATTCAGGGACAGAAAGCAGAATGTGGATGAAGTTTGGTCGATTTTGCAGAATAACCTTCTCTCCTCGATCTGTAGTAGTCAATGGGATGAAGAAGACAAGATCATCCCAAAGGAGAAGCACCATGTTGCGGAGAACTGGGGTATTAACAAAGCTCAGTTGGATGGTTTCCGGAATAAGGTGAAGATCTGCAAACCTGCCAGCCCGTCGCTCTGGTCCCCGCCCCCAGCTGGGGTTTTCAAACTCAATTTTGATGGGGCCTCTAGGGGCAATCCAAGGCCTGCTAGATATGGTGGGGTATGCAGAGATGCGAATGGTTCAGTGTTAACAATTTATTTAGGTGCCATTGGCTTTGACACTAATAACTCTGCGGAATTAGAGGGCCTGATAGGGGTTTTTGAATGCCTGAGAGATGGGGTTGGTTTCCTGCTATAATCAAAGGTGACACCAACATCCTAATCCAGTTGGAGAAGGATCTAGCGAATGGAAAGTCTTCAAAGAGAATCTTTGCCAGCTGGCGTCTTGCAAGCCGGTTGGATCACCTTAGACTCTTGCTAGCCAGCTATCCGATGGTGTCCTTTGGACACGTCCGTCACGATGCCAACAAGGTGGCGGATGTGCTCGCTAATGCTGGCGTGGACAGAGGGTCAGGGCATCGCAGGGGCCCTTTGGAAGATTTCCACTTGGAAGACTGGTCCCTGATCTGTCGACAGGTGGCTGCTCGTGACTATGCTATGAGACCTCAGCTGGTACGTGTTGAAGATATAAATCATGAGGAGGACAGAGGGCATGAGCCAACCCAAGATTTCACGTCATGCTAACACGCTGGATCACGTGGCCTATGGTCCCTAGAAGGTTAAGGCATGCTTGGAAGGTTGTGTCCAAGTACGGTATTAAGTTCGATGAGATGGGTAAGGCTGGAAAAACTCGGAGCACAAATATGCTCTTTAATTTTGAAAGGATGGCAGTTACTTGTTGCAGTACGCAGGTCGTTGGCAGCATGATTGAAGTGAGGTATGCAGGGTACAAGTTGGCTCTGAAAATGATGACAGCCCCCTCCTTTTATTCTGGGCAGGTTTCGCCACCCTCCATTGCTATCTGCTGTGACCTGGTTATCTTGTGTAAATTGGGTTTTGGGTCTGTGCATGTCCAAGAGCTAGTTTGCAGAGTGGAGTTTATTCTTTGTATTGCAGGAGGTGGTAGCTTGGGTGGGCTGGTGTTCATGTTTCCCAAACGTTCTTTAAGGCGGGAGGGGGTTCTGGTAGAGTCCTCCGTCGGTTCGATTGGAAGAGGCAAGGGGCTCCTCCGGCATAAGGAGGAGAAACGCTCTACTTCGCGTACCCAATTGCATGCCCAAGAGGCTACTGAGGCCTATAAAGATCACGTGCCCCTGGCCATCCGGCTAGAAATTGATTAATTGGCTAGGAACCTGTGGGAGGAAGTGAAGGCGAAGCCCACTGAGGAGTTGCATAAGGAAGTGGCTGATTGGGTAATTGATCCAGGAAACACTGCGAGCCATGACTCTGTGTATGACCGTATGTTAATGCAGTACTGGGTTAACATGCAGTTGGTTGGGCATTCTTCTGTTGGACGGGAAGCAAAGTAGCAAGGTGACGAGGAACCGGTGCGTCTGTGGAAAGAACATAATGAGGTATGCCACATGATTCACAAGAAGTTAGATGTGGTGGCTGGCAACTTGGGCATTCCTTTTTTTCCGACAAATATCAGACAGCTAGAGACTGCATGTCCTCGTGCGCGAATGTCTGGTAGCAATATGGGGCTTGGTGATGGCCAGGTGGGCTCCTCGTTGGCTCCTGGTAATCAAAGTTTCTCTAGTGGTGTTGCCCCTGCTACAGGCGCCTTTAGGGGTATCCCTGGTATTAAGAGGATCTGAGTTCTGGTTGCTTTCTCCTTGGATGCTTAGTTTTTTCACTGTCTGTTTCTTGATTATGTAATGACTGGCTATCTCTAGCCCTTGTTGACCCTCTTTTCCTGTTTTTTGATACTGTAATGACGAGCTGTCTCTTGCCCATGTTGGTTCTTTTTGTAATAGGGGGGTGGTAGTTGGTAGAGGCCTGTTGTTGTTTCTTTTTGGAGGGTTTGGGATTTCTATCTGTCCATTTGGTTGGACTGACCTTGACTGGTGCGGTTTTCATTGTGCACTTCTCTGTCATCTAATATGTAGTAGCGGTTTCCTTATGATGTAATTAAGCCTTTCTGTTGTAATACAAAGTCTTTTATTTACAAAAAAAAAAGATAGGTAGTTGTAGGGAAAGGTTAGACAGAAAACAGTCCAAAACATTAGAGGAATTTTGGGGTCTAAAATGGGCCTCCTAAGGAAAATAATAAAATAATAGTTAAAATAATAAAATAATATTGATTAATTTTGAAGGAAGAAAGAAAAAAACTACTTTCTGTGTTCGTATTTTCGACATATCTCCCTGTGTTTTTACTCAAATTTCGATCGGGAGCGCTCGTTGGATGCGGAATTTGATTCCGCATCCATCATCACGTTTTTTCAGGTATTTCTTGTTTTTGGGGTAGCGGGGTCCGTCAAAAGTATGCAGTGTGGGTACTCGTTGGATGCGGAATCAAATTCCGCATCCATCATCACGTTTTTTCAGGTATTTCTTGTTTTTGGGGTAGCGGGGTCCGTCAAAAGTATGCAGTGTGGGTACTCGTTGGATGCGAAATCAAATTCCGCATCCAACGAGCGCTCCCGATCGAAATTTGAGTAAAAACACAATGAGATATGTTGAAAATACGAACAAAAAAATAGTTTTTTTTAATGACAAATATGTCAATTCAACCATTATGGTTGACTTATTTTATTGAAATTCTATTGGTTCTTGAATTCCAACTCACAAAAACTTATTTTGGCACGTTTTCTTATAAGGCCCATTTTAGATCCCAAATTTCCTCTAATGTTTTAAACCCTTGTTGTTGTTAATAACAGTCGTTAAGGACAGTCATACACCCAACACTCAGCAGCACCTTTCAAATGAGCAGAGGCAGCCTCAATACATACGCTAGATCTCTCAACTATGGCAACACATAAGGGCATCTTCTAGATAGGCTTGACGTGCTATAGTAGGCCAAGTGAATGTCACAACAACCCAATAAGGATCACAGTTCAGACTAAATAGTCCACAAGGCTCACGTCCAGCTTAACAGTTCAAGTAGGGTCATGGTTCAGTCCAAGCTACCCAAAGAGATCATTGTCTAGTTAAAGGTAGCCATAAGGTCATAACCTAGCACAAGAACCAATCACAAGGTCACATCCTAGGTCAGAGGGTCATAGATTAGTCCAACAACTCTTATCTCAACCCTACGGGCTTCCTAAGCACACTACCTAGCCCTAAGGGCTCCAAAGTGTCACGGCCCAACCCTAAGGGCTCCAAACAGTCACGACCTCCTCAAGGAGCAACAACACAGTCACAGCCTACTCAAGACACCCAAATAGGTCACGCCCAGCTCAAGGCAACCCACAATACAAGTCATGGTTTAGTAGTAGGTAGTCCAAACATGAGGGCGACAACCTTAGATGACTAAGAAAGAGAAAATGACAGCTCCAAACCAATAGCAGCAAGTCAAGAAAATAGCAGTCTAGCAGGTTGTGGGAGATCGTGTCGACAACTCAAAACAGCAGTAAAACCCTAGACGTCAAGCCAATGGGGCAGCAGTGAACCCTAGAGCAGACAAAGGATAACATCTCCAATCTTCTCTTGTCAAGACACGTCGCAAAAGTTAAAGACTTGAATTTATAATCTTAACATGTCTTCTAGAAGGATCCCCCTTCTATTCCTTCATTGACTTAGGGTTTACACAAAGGTCGAGACGTCATCATTAAGGAGGGTTTCCAAATACACAAACATAACAATAAGATTAAGTCATCATAACAAGAAGGTCAATGTACCACTCAAGAGGGGACGCTAGGACCAATCAAGGGAAACATAAGGCCAAGTCGAGTACAAGACTAACCACAAGGTGTCACAATAAAGTGGGAAGACAACCCCTTCACCCACAAGACCAAGGTGTGCCAACAAGGTGGGGAAACAAGACCAAGGACTTTAATCTTTCTCTCTCAAGGTCTATTGTCCACACGTGTTCCATACAATAATTGTGAGATTTATCATCATCGTATAAGGAAGGTCCAAACTGGATGTGATGTGATCCTCTTGTCCTCCACCCTGCTCCTAAAGGTCAAGTGCTATTGACATCATCAAGGGGTGGCCAGTGCCTTGAGAAACAACCTAGCGATAACCATTTAGGAGAGGAGAACATCACACATCATAATTTTGGTCAACTAACCAAGATCCACCAGGTAAGTACCTACAAGAACTGCTTGGTGCCAGACCAAGAATCTGCCTGGTCCCAGACCAGGAACTCTCGGTCTCAACTTGCAAAATCTACTTGGTCCCAAACCAAGAATCTGCCTAGTCCTAGACCAGAATACCCTAGAGACATATAGGGACCCGAGCCACATGCCTAGGACTTTGCCATGGCATCAACCTGCTTGGTCCCAAACCAAGAACCCCAGGAGACTCTTGGGGGGCCTAGGCTAACTTCTAGGGACTTACTCTGCCTGCTTAATTGACCAAGACCCCTAGTTAACTAACTAGGGTACCATCCTCCCTGAGAATGGGTCTCGCAGCTACATTATCTTTAACATCGTTGAGGGATTATAAGCACTGTTGGGGTTAGATGGGGCATGACGCCCTCCTGCTTACTCTAGCCTTCAGTTCGAAGTAATTTGATTATTTTTAGCTATTTTAGTGATTTTCGGGTAAACTCTAGGGAAAATGCCCCAAGTTACCCACATATTTGATTATTTTATATGTTATACTTTTAAGTTGACATTTTATAATTTCAAATTGACATTTTAAGGCATGTCGGCTTGGTTTATTTGTAAAATTGAGTGTGAACATATAAATAGATCTCCTCACTTCATTTTAAAAACACAACTTATCAGATAAAACATCATTATGTTACTTTTTTACCCAAGATAGTCTCTTGGAGTGATGCGCACTTTCTTGGAGGGTTTTTTCTCTTGCTCTTGTGGATGAAGTTGGATGCTCTCTTTGGTTTACTCATGCTTTGTGAATGCTAGAATGGTTAGCAGAACTCATGCTCAAGTAAGTCTACTCCATTTTTTAGTCTTGCTTGGTGAATGGTAGGTAGGTTTTGCTTCTTGAATGATTGGATGGTAGCCCTAGGGATACATTGTCTTTGAATAGGGCCTTTTATCTACTTTCTATCCCCTTAGCATAGTAAAATGCTCCTAAAAAGAGGCTTTTACAAAGTTTAGCCTTGGATCTGCAACTTTGCCCTAGTTTAGGCTCTTGAAACAAACCCTAGATATTCTTTCAAGAAGCCCTAATCTAGTAGACAAGGAGAAATACCTCCAAGAGGAAGGTTGGTCACCTTCCTTTAGGCTGGGGTTTAAGGGTCTCATCCATAAAAAAAAACCTAAGTTGTCATTCTTTCCAAATTACTCTTGCATTTTCATGTGTAATTATGGCATTTTGCATGGTAGATTAGGTTAAATTTTGGTCTTAATTTTATATTGAAAACCCTAAAAATCAAAAATATAATTTTTTTGTACTTTTTGGCCTCCTTCCTAAAATTTCGGCCCTTCTTCCTATAAATTTGGCCTGTCATTTTTGTCCCTAGAAACCCAACGGCGAAATTTCAGGAGTGCTAAAATCCTAAAAAGTAACCCCTAAACCAAAAATCAGACCTAAAAATTTAAACCCTAAACCTACCCTACAACCCCCCTTTCCTCCCTTAGGCGTCTTTCCTCCCTCGGCCTCCCTCCTCCCCTTTTCTAGCCTCTGGTTTGTCCTATTAGCGCTAGGCCATAGTAGCCTTTGCGCTGCCTTTAACAGGGCTGTCACAGCCCCTTGGCACCCTTCTTTTGTTGCTGCTCCTATTTATGCAATAAACTGCAGACTGTCCATCATTTGCAGCCTCAGCCCCTGAAACAAAAGACATCACAAAACATGTCAAAAGTTGGTCCAAATTTAGTTAAATATGGTCTGGATTGCTATTTAATTAAAGCTGATATAAAGGACTGATTTTAACTCTGTTTGCATATACATATCAGACTTGTTTGCTTTGCTAAGTGAATGCTTAAATGAGTTGTTTTGGTGGATATTAAGTGCAACAAATCCTTGTTCAAAGCATAACTTCTTGACTTCTAAAGTGTTGTTATAAATAATGTCATAAAGAGAACTGTATGCTTCCATACTTCACTGACTGTATACTGCCGTCTACTTCTGTCATTACTGTATTTGCATTCTTGCTTTTCATTGGATGGTATATGATTACGATAATTGAACATCTATTGTTGGCATAAAGTGTTTGTCAAACGTACTATGGGAAGCTTCTACCAATTGGTTACTTGAATGCTCTTTAACATCAACATTGATATATTTACATTAGCATTTACAAGCACTTTATCTACCTAGATGTCTTCTTCATTCATAGAAGTAACTGATTGGTTAAAGGCACTGGTCACTAATACAATTGTGTATAAGATATAGTTTGGTTTGCCTAAGTGTCTTGCAGAGTATCTAAAGGGCTCTCCCCTTGGAGGTTACGACTCTCCGAAGTAGTTCAAGGAACATGACCAAGGTGACATTGGGTCACTTTCCTCATATGTGCATATTGGACACTAGCCTGCTAGTTCATCCAGTAACAAGCCCAAATAATTGAAAGATCCAAGGGGCCACCAAGTTCTAGAATCTGATGAGTCTTATTAGCATGAATGTTCACCATGTCATATAAACTTCTTCAGTGGAGACGCCAAGATGAACTTTCTTTCTTCTCAACTGGTGGACATGTTCACCTTTTACACTAAAACATATGTCATCACTAGTTAAGGGCCTTGTTTTTTAATAATACTTCTTTGATTTGTTTTTTCTTCAATGGAGTCGCCAAATAAGACCTACAAAGTTAGTCCTTTAACAATAATCTTATCAAATACAAAACAAAAAGTCACCCAAGCTTTGGTCGTCCAAATTGCGTAGATATGTCATTGAAATCAACCAAGGAACTTCCTGGTCCCTAGCAATGATGCCAAATCAATGATAGCATTGTCGGACTTTACAAAATGCTTTTTTTTTTTGCAAAATCGATCATTTATACCAGGGAGATCAAACTTTTACCCAGAAATGTGTTTGAACAATTTTCAAACAGTCCCTGGCAACGACGCCAAAAAAATGTCACCTCAAAAACTAGCACTCTTCAACAATCGAAGATAAGTGGACCCAATTTAGATGTGTGAACCTAAATTTAAGGTGTGGACCCAGCTATGATATGTGGACCCAGTTGTGATATGTGGACCCAATGCTATGATTGGCAACTATTCAAGGAACTACCACTGTCACCTTGATTTAACCCTCTTCCTCTTTAGACCCCGCTCTTTGAGCCACGAGAGGCTCCCCAAAATGAAATACGGATAGACCTGTAAGAGACACAATAACAAGTACTTCTATCGCTACAACACCTTTCCAATGTTAGTAGACCAGCTCCTAATTGAGTCAATCATATATGTCTACAATATACCCCTTAACTTGGAAGGTTAGGAGCAATAATGTGTATGTAACTTACCGCTGCAATTTTTTTGCAGCAAAAACCAGCAATAGAAAACCGTAGATACCTCTCAAACCAACAGTCGAAATTGCGTGAAATTGACCTCCCAGCAACTATCAAAGAGGGCCACACCTATCTCCCATAGGACGCACTTGTTTTGGTGGCTGAAATATATGATTTAGCGCTGATTTACACTTCAGGACTGCAACATACTGCAGTCAAAGCAAATCAAAAAATTCCTTGACTTCAAATCACCCAGGGTCCTCCCGGGTAACCTAGAATTTGACCCAAACTTCCTCAAACCGGTAGGACTTTTCCTTCGAGATGGACCTCCAATAACTCGATAACCAGATCTAAAACAACCCCATAGGACTGTCGTCACCTAACCCTAGGATGACGGCACCTCCTTTAGGGCAACTTTAGTACATAAAATTGACCTTTTTGCAATTTTTTCTTGGATTTTTATATTTAGCTATATCTAAAATTTATTGTTGCAATTGAATACTTCAGAAAAACACAATTATAATAATTTACGACACAAAAAAATTTGGAATCTTTGCAAAAATATACAATCCTTAGGGTTTTTTTACAATATTTTATTTTTTGGGTATTTTTAACAATATACAATACAGAATTTTGATAAAAAAAGATATTCCGAGTGAAGATGAGAGAAATCAAGACCTAAGTCTCTTCCCCACAAGGCCACTAAGAAATTGTGGTTAGTGTCCTCTCAAGAATTGGCAATTCAATTTGATGAATTAGGGCAAAAACAAGAAACCCCAATGGTTTTGTTGGATTTGACTGTGTTGGATTTGACCTAATTAGGGAAAATGAGGTGCTGAAGGCCAAACAAGAAAGATCCTCCAAGGAGGGATATCTCACTTACATGACAGAGCTTTTATGCATAAAAAACCCTAATTAGCTCTCACCTTAGATATCTTTGACAATGCAAGAGAAAGGGAACCATAGATCTCACCATAAACGATGAAAAAGGGAGAAAAGAGTAACCTCCTACAAATTCGTTTCTTTAAACAAGCCTTGCAAAATTAAGTATCCACCTCAAAACACCAAAAATCACCACATTGAAGCTTCAAGAGTGCTACGAAAAAAAGTGTGCACCACTATCCCAAGTAGACAAGTAAGAAAAGAGAGATAACTTTATTTCATCCCATGATTTTGAATTAAAATGGGGAGTTGCCTTATTTCTATGTGACTTAGGCCAACTTAACCTGCTTTACAAGCCAACCAACCTAAAATGTCTAAAGTAACTTAAAATGGGTTTTCAATGTTGATTTTTGTACCTAGGAAAGTGTTCCCCTGGGTGACTTTAGCCTTAGTCACTTAAAAGGGGGAAATAAAGTGACCCTTGCATTAAATGACTTGAGATGAGCATTTAATTAGACTTCAGAGAATAAAGTCACTTTTTGGAAAATTTAAGTGAGGTGAGTGAATTTATTTTTTTAAATGAGATTTATGAGCATTTAATCTCATCCGCTCATCTCATCTAATCTCCACCGTTGGATTAGATGAACCCTAGGGTTCTCACCAAAACGGCAAGGAAAGGCCATTTCACTTACTTTTGCAGATTGAAGTGAGGAGAGGAGAGAAGAAAGAAGAGGCACGAATTTCGAGGTAGCTGAGTTTTTTCAGGCAGCACGAAAATCGAGGTGAAGGTTTTTGGTTTGGCACGCATCCCAAGGTGACCATACAGCACAGTTCTGAGGCACAGTTTTCAAGGACAGGCTGGGCACAAATACCGAGAAGGTTGGCACTGTTTTCAAGGCTGTGTTTTGCACAGAAACCGAGACCGTACACAGGCACCTTTTTCGAGTTCCATATAGTCTGTACAGACTGTCCTTTTTGCACAGAAATCGAGGACAGATTTCAAGGTGTTGGGCACAGAAATCGAGGGACTGTTTTGCACAGGTTTCGAGGCTCGGTTTGGCACAGAAATCGAGGCATTTTGGCACAGAAATCGAGGAAGTTTTGGGTGCATTTAATGTAGTAGAGATAAGTTGTACTTTCTGCTGTACTTGCTGTTCCATTTTACTGAAGAAATAAAAACCCTCTCTCCTAACAGGGTTTTCCTGGGCATGTTTGCCAAAAATTACTGTCTGGAAATTTTATGTTGTGCATTTAAATTTTTTGTCATTAAATGTATGTTTCAGCAGTGTTTTTATCAGTCTGAAAATTTGGGTAATTTCCAGCCTTCATTGAGTTCTGGGTTGGGCATTAAACAGTGAATATTTTTGACATTTAAACCGGTGGCTGAAACTGAGAAAAACTTACATTCAATGAGGTTTTTAGGGTTTGTCACCCACAAGTCGAGGACTAAACCTCATACAACAAAAAATAATGAGAAAATATGATGAATTGCTGCAACTTGAATGAAATGTTGATTATGAGAGAAGGGTGTCATGCCCATCTAACCCCAACATTGTACTTTTTCCCTCAACACCCTCCTTTAGTTGGTACGGTATCTTCAATTTGACTTGTTTGATTCAAGAGGAGGGTCAATACATAATAAAAATAGGTCCAAGTGGACATAATGAGCTGTGCTAAGATGGGTATGACCAATGTTTTAAAACTCGGCCGAGTCAGCTCGGACTCGGCCCGAGTCGACCGAGTCAAACAGGCACCGAGTCGAACCGGCCTCTAAACCGGCTCGGGTGGCCGGTTCGGTACCGAACCGGTCAGACCGGCCGAGTCATAGCCCAACTCGGCGATTTTTCTCGGATCTGAAATTTTTTTTAAAAATTAAAAATTAAAAATTCCTAACCTAACTCCTAACCTAACCTTTAGACTATTTACCTGCTGTGCATGCCGTCAATTCAACTCTATCACGTGTGAGTGCTAGTCTGCCATAGAAGGTGTACAGTTTATTTAATGAAGAAACTGTGTATGAGAGAACATCCAAAGTGGTAAGGATGACCTCCGTAATGAACATTGATTATAACATTATGACATCACATGTGTGAACTTTAAAGGATGCTTTGCACAAGCTGGATGGCATGTTTAAGAAGATTTTTTGCGTCAATATGGCATAGTTTATGTGATGGATATCTTATACAAGTTAGATGGCTTGGACAAGTTGGATAATCTATTTAATAAGGTTCATGTAACACTTAAGGATGTCTAGGAGAGATTGGATATCTTATTTAAAGGGGATGTACTGTTTAGTTTGGAAATCTGACCTAAAGAGGGCATCCTGTCCAATGTGGATGTCCATTTGAAGAGAATGACCTACTTAATGAAATTACTTTAC
>LPNX011071213.1:225568-246566 GCA_001517045.1 Pseudotsuga menziesii
AAGTCCGAGTTGACCCTCGGCCGATTCCGAGTCCGAGTCCGAGTTTTAAAACATTGGGTATGACAACCCTTACACGCGTAATCACCTCTACAAAGCATAAAAAACAAGTGTGGTTGGGAGCCCCTAAGCCATGTGTCCCAAAGGCATAATACCAAAAAGCAACAGATACCAACCCTGTGCATTAATGCCCTGCATGATGGGGGACGTCCACCACATCAAAGGGCAGTCAGTTGTGCCACTAAGCCAACACTCCCTAGAATGAAAACCAAGACCAGACCACGGGTCTAGAAACCCACAGCACCAGCACTTTACATAAAATAAGCCCAAACTTGGCCTTTACATAGAAAAAGGGACCCCTCCTATGTGGCAATCTGATATGGCACACTGCAGAACATCTGGAGGGTAACAGGACGTATCACCTTGCACTCCACACATGCCACGTGTATGGAGTTGACATGGTCTTCCACCATTTTGAGGAAGACTCTTATCATGTGTGGCTTTTCATTCATATCTTGATGCTGATTTATGTATATGCTGGAATGCTCTATTTTCTGCTATCTAAGGAATCTTGTGTAGGCTGCCAGCGACTTGGGAAAAGAATTCTTGAAACAGGCTCTATCATTTTAACTTTGCTGTCTTTTAATTCCAGATTTATGTCATTGCGGCTAATCATTCAAATGAAGGTTTTCATATAAACTAGCATAGATCCATTTAAACCCAGATCTATCAAGCACCGAGAGGGATCCAATTTCTTGAGGTGTATAAATATTTACCATTTGGATCCCTCTCGGTACTTGATACATCTGGGTTTAAATGGATCTATGCTAGTTTAATTTTTAAATTTTATTTTTATTTTTTTATTTTTTTATTTAAGTCAATATGTAATTTATATAATTCATTTTTTAATACTTTTTATTTATGTCGGCTAGCATAACATGACTAACGTGACAGGATCTCCCCCGTACTGGGTTGGAGAGCACCTCACTTCTCTCGGTACAATAAAATTCAGGAATTGACGGCACATTTTAATTGACTAGCTCATGCATAACTAGGAGCACCCCCTAAAGGAACCTAGAACATTCATTCCAGCCATATAGATCTGCTGACATTGTAATTTCTGTGTTTATTTACAGCAGGGATTAATTAATCTATACTCATTTCCAACCCTCATAGAGATCATATTGATCCCATATGCCCTTGAGAATTAGGCAATGGTCTGAAGCTCATCAACCACCACAAAACAATTAAATAAAATCAAAATAAAACTCTGTTTTGCTAAGATAATTTCCAGATCTCTTTGAACCTTATTGTCTTATCGTCTTAGAAATCCTATTAGGTACAGAAGGAAAGCCAGTCAAAAGAGAGAGTGGGTTGGGTGGTGACAGTGGGATCATCTTGTATTACCTATAAGCTTGCAGCTGATATTTCGGCTTTATATCTTAAGCATGAGATTTATCCGTAACACCAGGGTATTTCTTGTGTTCAATGTGTGACTGGTGTTGTATTTATTATTTTAGGTCCTTTTATTGCATTTTTAGTTTATTTCAGTAATTTGAGTGCTATGCCTATAATACTAAGTTATAATATGAGCCCCAAGGGTTAGCTTATGCAGTCATGAGCCAGACGTGAGATATCTCCCCCTAATGTGAGGGAGGTCATGGGTTAGACTCTCTTGATCACCTCAGGTCGAGGTGCTTGGAACTTAGGCACCGATCCCTTTACACTAGGTAGCATCCTTGGAATGAGAGGAAGTGCCCAAGAGTTTCCAAGGAAAAAAAACTATTAAGGAATCACTGCATAATAGAGATATTTTGTAGAAACTCATAAGATCTGTTGTGATAAGCTGTTCCGCTGGAATGTCCACAGCAGTTTACATTAGCAATTACCCAAATGGTGTCAACTATCTGATTCAAAAATTCATCCTAGGCAACACGTATCTGTTAATATTCGAATTGCATATCATTATGAAGGTTCATGCTCAAGCATTTCCACTTTAGAACAAAGAAGATGTGGGGAGTTCAGATGTAATTTACTAGTTTAAAGGAGCAACTTTTGCACTTGAGCTATAAACCTTTTGCTAATATATAGAAAATGTATTTTTTGCCTCTCCCACTTCTAGAAGCATAAAATTTTCATCGGTTTCCAATCTTACCTGCCTTATGAAGATATTGCTTTGCTCACGAATGAAACCAACAGGCTGACATTCAAAAAATGTACTAAGTTAGTTTGGTTACATCATCATCATCAATCAGGCTTATTAATGGAAATATTTTATATTTGGCCATGCATACCAAATTGGATCTCAAATCACCTAACTAAAAATTTTAAGACATCATTTATGGAAGAGATTTTAATCATGTATGGAAATTGTATAATACAGTTTGAGAGTAGCTTGGATCCACAATTGCATATCGATTCTCCTGCACAGTTTAAAACGAAAGTTACATGTATATTCTAAACCTAGAAATTAGTTTATGTACAATAGAAATATGAAAATTATTGAAAAGAAACTAAACCATCTATAAATAACATATGTGTGAAACGGTGATAAGTCAGCCTGCATTTGTGGATAGCAGCCAGTAATGACTATCCTCACTATCAGTTGACAACAGAGTTAGAATAGGTTTTGCCAGCTTCGGAAAAAAAAAAATAACATATGTGCTTCAAGATACAAGGAAAAGAAGAAAAAAGGCATGGAAAATAGAGAACGTCCTAAATCTCTCACTACTAAATTGTTTTAGGAAAAAGTCCAATGAAAACTCTAACCTCCAAAACTTATTAAAGACAATACACAAAAATTCTCCAGCTAATATCAACTTCCTTTGTTGGTCACATGCTTATATCCACGTTCCTAGCATTACATGGATCTAAGAATACAATCTCAATAGTAGGTAGCCACGGAATAAAAGGCATGCATTTCCAATCCTCCACACATTTAAGCATGTATTATTCTAGATTAGGTGTTTCAAACTTTCATCAATGCCAATGACAAGTGACTTGTTTCATTTGGTTGACTTATGGTTTGCATATTGTCAAAGAGTATCTATTTGTGTAGCAACTACAGTTGTACATGGTGATTTATCATGTACATATTCGTCTGTTACACCAAATTCAGGAATGGGTAATGGCTCAATAGGGTAGCAGATTTCAATAAGAGTTGAAGAGAAAAGCTAAATCATAGGGGGTGGCAGAAGGTCTGTGAGTGATAAATCAGCTTCCAAAGATCCTTGAAAATCCATCCAAACAAATCCCCAGGAGGGATCTAGGATCGTGACCAAAAGAGATGCCAAAAAAAATTGAAATTAGCAAGCTAACAGAAACTACATTAATTTGACACAAAATCTTTTCAAGGGAGAAGATATATATTGCAATGGGGATTATGTCTAGTAGTTATATAGGCAGCTCTTTATATGAGTAGACCAGGTACAAAATCTTACATGTAAGTTCTGCCTGCACAACATTAGGAACAATTTAAATTTTGGTTCTCAATGTAGATTGACCTCAGTTTTGATGAAATTTAAAAAATCCTTATAAACTACTTTGAAGACGATGCTAATGAAAATCAGATAATACTTAATGTATCAAAGAATAACCATGAAATAAAGATTATGAATTCCAGTTATAGGGAAGAAGAACCAACATAAATAACCAACAAGAATAAAAGACATGCCAAGAGATCATTCAAAATCTTGAAGTCAGTAATGAAAAACAACTAGGTCCCAGTGTTTCTGGTTGATTTAGAAATTTCCTTGTAATCCTGTTAGATTGTTCCATAATGTAACTCTTTGTTCCATCAAGTAATACGTGATGCATCTCTAAAAATAACACAACTAAGTTAAAGTGGGTATGAACAAAGCAAACCACTTCAAGTTAAGATAACCTATTTGAAATCAAGATATCACCAAGAACTTCTTAATCATTTTAATGAGTCCATATGGAAGGATATAACGCACCAATAAGTTAATACTTAAGGTGTCATATTATCAGCAAACAAAGGCGTAAAGTGCTCATGAGAGGCCAGATTAGGAATTAAGAAAACACCTGAAAAATAAATCATAGTATTACTAAACAAATAACTTCTATTAACATAAAAAGAGTCCCTTTTCTCACAGTATTACTAAACAAATAACTTCTATTAACATAAAAAGAGTCCCTTTTCAGTGACAATCCTATAAATTAATAATAGCTTGGTAACAATGTCCAATGGGATTGCACAAATCAAGATTCAAAAGTATCATCATGATACAAATAATTCCAGTCAAAAATGTCTGCTTATAAAATTCTTGCACCAATTCAACTATTCTTCAATTCATGTGGAAAATTCCATTAACTCAACCAAAAGGGTTACTGACATCAGTGTTGCAGAACTGAGACTCTGTTGGCTAAGAAAAGCTTTGTAAAAATCAGGCGACTCAACAAAAAATACACTAACATTTTAAAAATGCATAATTTTTCCTTTTCTTCAATTGAATTAAACTGTAAACTGAAACAGCATCAAATCATCACATTTCCATACATATTCAAAACTAAGATACATGTATAAGATGCATAAGATGTTCAACCATGTACAATGTACATAATACACTTATTGTCAGCAGCTTCCAAACAAAATTACAGCAATTATAAGTGTATCCACTATATATAATAATACTATCAATGCCTTTTCCCCCTTTACAAGCACACGTACTAGGTTATTCTATAGAAATGGAAGGTTTTGTCATCAAACTAGAACGGCTAATCAGAGGTACTAGTGTTGGCACCTGACTCTACTCCTACAACAATTGGTCTAATACATGCCCAAGTGCCTCCTACTCATCCTCCCCATCTAACAAGAATCCTTCAAAATAGAGCTCTCAAATTGCCAACCAGTCCTAAGTGGGGTCATTCTCATCCAAGCAAATGGCATGAATATCAAATGGTTTTTCCCACAACATCACTGCAACCAAAGATTGTAGTAGACTAACACCACATCAGTTAGGGGTTGACATTCCAACATGTTGCACTTCTTAAAGTGTATTTTTTCAAATACACTAACACCACATCAGTTAGGGGTTGACATTCCAACATGTTGCACTTCTTAAAGTGTATTTTTTCAAATACACTTCAATCGTGCTCACAACCTAAGTCACCTGGTTCGAGTTCGTGTTCGAATTCGGCAACCTTGAAATTCGGCAAAATATCGGCACTTAAAATTTTGGCAATAAAAATCGGCATTAAGTTCGAATGACTAAAATATATGGAAATTAAAAAATATATGAAAATTTTCAATAAAATTCATTATGCTCATTAAACTATGAACTCTGAAAACCTTCAGATCTGCTTAATAGATAATGAACACGACAACATTAAATGAAGTATGAAGTTTGAACATGATAGTCATTGAATCATATAAATAAAAATATGGCATTGGAAATGATTAAATATATATTTTGAAAACATTAGAGTCTACATCTTCATTGAAATTTAAAAACATGTTCATAAAGTGATAAAACATAATATAAAATGTCATCAATATTTATCCTAGCAACTATTTAGCAAAATAGCATCCAAAAAAGAAACTAGAAGTCTAGAGACTAGACCAAGAAGACAAGTTTTATTCTTGTTGTTCTCGTGGCTTACTTGTTACATCAAAAAGCTCTATATCATCAAGAGCACTCAGGGGAGTGAAACCACTAGAATCACGATCACCATTGGATTCATCACTCTCATTGTCGAAATAATCTTGATCTTGATGTGCATTTGGAACAGTCTCCATCCATGGAGTAGAAGAATTTGTCTCATCTTTGGCCACATTGCTTAAGGCCAATTGCAAGTTACTGCGAACATAAACAAGATCTCCTAATTGTCTCGATAACAACCCGTTTCTTCTCTTGGAATGAATATGACCAAAAGCACTCCAATTCCTTTCACAAGCTGATGCACTTGATGTCTGGCTCAAGATACGAATTGCAATTTTTTTCAATTCTGGGGCTCCTAATGCATAAAACTCCCACCACACTGCTGGAGCAACCAAAACCTTATCTCTCTTTGTTGTTGTGGTTCCAAATAGGCCTTCTTGTAACCTGTATGCTCTAATTTGAGATCTAATCAAAGTCACAATAGACTCATCTAGATGCATCCTGTCAATAGCCTCATAAAGCCCACTCATGACCTCCTCATCTTGATGTCTTTGTATCCCAAACAATGTAGGGTCCAAATAACATGCTATCACATGTAATGGGCTATGCATCATCTTCCATCTCTGATCAACCACCTCCCATATCTCTTTATAATCAGCTTCCACATTATCAAAAGCACTTGCAATTTTTTCCTTGCAACGATCCATGGCCTCATAAATAAAACCCATAAAGGACTTATCGCCATCAACCATGCGGAGCACCTCAACAATTGGATCACAAATTTTTAGAACTTTTTGAGCATTTTCCCAAAAGTTATTGTTGCTTAGCAATACCTATTCAACATGCTTTCCCTTTGACTCTTTTGAAAGGTGAGATCTCTCCCACTCAGCAGTGCAAAATACACTTCTTATGCTTGTTTTTTCCTCAACAACTCTTTTCAGAGTGATGTAAAAAATAGCAAACCTTGTATCACAAGGCCTCAACAACTCTCTAGATGCATTTTTCTTGTACAAGCTCAAAGTGAGACGATGGTTAATGATGAAGTTTGCGGTAGTTTTTGCTCTTCGGATTGTCTCATTTACCCATGGAAATTTGGCTAAATCATGCAGCAATAAATCCAAGCAATGAGCTGCACATGGTGTCCAATAAATAGTTCTATACTTCTCCATAATCAGCTTTCTTGCACCAACACAATTTGAGGCATTGTCGATGACAACTTGGACCACATTTTTCTCCCCGACTTCTTGAATCGCTTCATCCAATATGCTGAAAATGTATTCTGATGTTTTCACCTCATTCATTGCATCAACAGCCTTCAAAAAATATACACCTTGAGGACAATAAACAAGAACAGTTATCAATGGTCAATGGCATGAATCGGACCAACCATCACTCAAAATCGTGCAACCTGTAATCTCCAAAGGTTTCTTAATGTCAGCGAACTTGTTTGTCACTCTTTCCTTTGTTTTTTTAAGAGAGTGGTACTTAAGGCTTCGGATCCAAGAGGAACATACCCCTTGCCAAAATCAACAACCTTTTTAATTGTATTTTTAAAATATGGACTTCTTGCCACAGTAAAAGGAATGGAACATGCATAAAACATTTCAGCAAGAGAATCATCAACTTTTTGTTTGTCTACAGGTTTCCAAAATGTATTTAATGTTGTTGGGGTGGAACTTGAGCCACCAAATTTTGAGGTGTGAGAAGCAATTTCAAGTGAAGAAGACACATCAATCTCCCTCTGAATTCTTTGCCTTTTTACTTCTTTTTCCCTTTGCTGCTTTTGATTTGTCATAATCTTGTTGCACTGCCACTTTTTGTTCATCTGATATTGCTTTACATCCTTCCACTCCACCTCCACTACCATTACTAACACCAAGAAGGTGATCCACTACCTGAAGTAAGGAACCACAAAACTTGTGCCCACAGAGCAGACATGTAACATATAATCCTTCCTTCTTGACATATTTCCAAGCCTCTGCTGAAGATTTATGGCGTGCCATTTGATCAAAGTTTCTGCATAACCAGTGGCCAAATATGTATTTAATGGATTATTTAATTTCATACAATTTGCTCACAACTGTTATAAATTAAAACGATAAAATTTTAATTTTATAAGGTAAATGATAAATCTGATAATTGATAATTTTATAAGGTAAATGATCCTTTGTGCAGTGTCTATAGGCTGTTAGACAATGCATCCATGCATTATGCAAGCTGTAAATCTATAAAATAATATAAAAAAATTGGAACCTGGAAGTTGAAGACTTGAAGTTGTAACTTGTCGTAGACTGCAGTGTAGCCTATAGGTCAGAGGTCAGAGCTTGAAGTTGGGTGTCCAGGTCCCACAGTCCACTGTCCAGGCTCCACGTCCACGACTCCAAGTCCACAATCAGCCTTCAACTTCAAGGAGAGACTGGTGTTGCTACAGCCTGCTCGTACTGTCGTCGGTCGGGTTTCCCACTGAACAGTGAGCACTGAGCAACAGAAGTCTATCGCCCAGCAGTCAGAGTCTGGGAGACTCCGGTCCGGTCACGATTCACAGGCTAGCCGCTACAGCACTGAGCAGAGTCGACTCTCTGCAAACGAACCGCCGCAAGTTGCAACTGCAACTGAGCAAAGTTGCCGTCCTCCGTCCGTCGTTCGTTGAATGCTTCAATGATGAAACAATTTCGTCCGCGGCCTCTGTAAACATTTCGATCAGTGCAAACGTCGTCGAATGGCCTCCACGAACATTACTCTGTAAACATGACCACGCAGGAGAAAAAATGTTAATAAAACAATGCCAATAGTCGTGGAGGAGGCGCTTTTAGGGTTTTCATTTAAAAACCAAAGCGATTTTAAAAACGATTTTAAAACAATTTTTTTATAAATTCGTTGAATTTATGGCGAATTTATTCACTTTCATGTTCGCCGAACGTTTAGTTCGAATTCGCGTTTCTAATCGCCCAACTTCATCGAATAAAATCGGCAGAGGCAGAAATTCGACGATTTTCGAACTTGAAGTCGAAAATCGCCAAATACGGTGACTTAGCTCACAACCCAAAGCACTGTATGTTTGAGTTAGCACCTAAATTGCAAATTTAAGTAGACTTGGTGCTTTTCTACCGTAGATATTCTACAATCAAACTACAAAAAATGCAGAAAATAAAACAAATAAAAACACGTTTCCCTCAACTACCAAATAGCAATAAAAGGAAACAAATAAATCAAATAATAATGTTATAAAAGAAAAAATTGGGGGCTAAATTTTGCCATTGAGCTAAATTTCCAAAAAAAATCCAAAATAAGTTGCCAATTTCCACTTTTTTCCAAAAATGATTTGCCCAATTTTTATATGATAAAATATTTTACTCTAAAAAGGCCAAAATTTCAAAGAAACTACATAAAATCCTTGGAAATTTGAATATTTTTCAGAAAATAACACCAAAAATTTAGAGATGGCATTTTAACTTTTTAAGAATTAGTAAGATCCTGTACGGATCTTTATTTTCCCTAAGGATCCAATACTTATTTATAAATTGTAAGTGTAGAAACATTTGCGAATCTTACTAATTCTTAAAATGCCAACTATAAAATGCAGTGTTCCACGGGGACGCGTCCCCCATGGTTGGGGACGCGCCCCCTCGCTTCCCCATGCTTCCGAAATGGGGAAACTCCGAGGGAATCGTTTCCCCACGTCCCCCTTTTGGGGGAAACGCGTTTCCCCAGGTGCGGAACATGTTTCCCCTCTAAGGGGGGCTTCTAGACGTCCCCCCACGTCCCCCTTTGTGGGGGGACACCTAGAAGCCCCCAATTTTTATATTTTTTATTTTTCAATAAAAATAATTACATAAAAATTAAAATTAAATTAAATTATAATTTAAATTGAATTTGATTAAATTTATAAAATTTTAATTAATTTAAACAATAAATTGAATAATATTGAATTAGATTAAATTTATAAAATCTAATTCAATATTGGAGAGTAGTTGGTTATTGGAATTTGGAGGAGCCACTGATTTTGAGGGAGAAACCGAAGTTTATTTGCAGGAGAGCTATTGCTTCTTGAAGGAGAGTCGCTCCTAGAGTAGAGTTGTGACCCAGTTCAATTCCATCTACTAGCTCGAATCTTGGAGTACCAAATCTGCTAGTTGGAGGTAGGGTCATGACTCATACCTCATTAAAATTTGTTAATTTAAAAATTAATACATTCAACATTATCATATTCCAATATCCATGTGATAAAATAATAAATTTTATGCCTTGGATTGTTTTATGAAAATTGAAGACAAATTGTGCCCAAAACAATGAACACACACCAATGAATAAACTGTTTCTTAGATTCTTAGTGTTTCACTTTCTTTACTGTTGTTCTAATGTTCCCAAACCTGAATATGAGGTTCTTTCACATATCCTTTCATGCCTAGATTTGTTGGTTCACATGATACTGCTGTTTATAAATTTCTGTGTTGTTTTTTTTTATTTTTTTTAAAGCTCTTGCCTCTCATTTCCAGCCATTAAATTCAATGTTTAAGCATTATCTTTTATAACTGAGAAATCTGAATTTAGATACACATTGCATAATGATAATGATGATATATAGTTTTTAGTATTTAAAATTTTAATAATTTATTTTTTACATGGTAATAATCAGTAGTAACATACTTCAGTATCATTTACAAATTGAAATTTAAAATTTCATGAATTCCATAATGATTATTTTAGTTTTTAGTTTTACATTTTAGTATTTCAAATGGTAACAGTTATTGTTAGGATTTATCATTTCTATATTTTAAATTAATTTTTATGACTTCGGCGTCCCCTCGTTTCCCTGAAATTTCCCTAAAATTTGGGGTGGCTTCCACACGCCCCCCTTTTGCGTTTCCCCGCTCCCGCGCTCCCCCGTACCAGAAACTCCATGGAACATTGATAAAATGTTACTGATATTTTTGTAAAAATATTCAAATTTATAAGGATTTTATATAGTTTCTACAAAATTTTGGCGATTTTTTAAATAAAATAATTTATCCTATAAAATTTGAGCAAATTAATTAATGTAATTAAACTGCTTAACTAGCAACAATGTTTTTCTTCTCTCCACTACCATGTCATCACCAAATAATATGGCAGTTGTCAACTTTTCCTATGCAACTCCATCTCAAATAGCATGGTTTAGCATTCTTGTAGATCTGGCACCATACCCTGAACAAAATGAAAGAATTCTTCCAAACACACCATAGAAACAAAAATATAAAAGTAAGAAATAGAGGATTTGAGGTAGGCCCTTGTTGCATGAAGAAGATAATGGAGCATATTTTACATCTATCATCAACCAAATCCCATATCATTATGCACTTGACCTCTCCCACCTCATCCATTCCTTCGTAATATGATTGGATAGCTTATCTCTATCCATGGCCTCGTACAAATAACCCACTGCAATCTTTTCAACGTCAACTAACCGAACAAGCTTTTCCAAAGGTTCACTGACTACATGTAAACCCCCTCTGCTCCAGCACAATAGAAATCTCGATAGACAACTATCACAACAGAATGCACCTTACATTTCTTGCTAAATCCATTAGCATACAACTCATCATAAACAAACATACTCTTGAACCCCAACTAACAATTGAGGATGATTGAACATAAATGAAGTTGGTAGAAAAACAAGACAAAGTGATGACCTTATCTTCCTTAACCACCTCCTTGACAAAATAAACTTTGCCAATATCCCCCATTATCAAATCAATGCAATGTGCAAAACATGGACTCTGAAACATGTGCACAGTATAGACTCTATCCATTCATATTTCCAGCTGTGACATAATAAACCTAGACAACATGCTCCTCACCTATCTCCCAAATGAACTTATTCAACAAGCTACACAAGTGTGGAATCTTTGACATGGGTAGATGCATTGATAGATTTATAATAAGCATGGTTCCCCAAGGGTGAGGATCCTACTCTTCCATCCATCCAGCCATCGAACATAAAAATGCAGTGGGTGGTTTCCCACAATTTTTTCAAATCCTCCAATATATTCAGGCAATCATTTTTTTTCATTTTGAAGTATTCTCCCTGCAACTCATCATTAGTAGGGGTCCCATATCCAAGCCCAACAATAGCAGCCAATGTTGTCAATCTTAGACTCGAAAAAACTCGGCTAGGTTATAACTCGACAAAACACAGCCAACATCAGAACTTGGCTCAAGACTTGGTGAAAATTGGCAAATACAAAAAAAGAACTCAAAATATAGGAAAGAACTTTTGTGTGGAAAAAATAATAATGACATTTCCATCAAAATATACAAAACAACAACTTATCCATCAGTTAACCTCATCAAATACGACAATATAACATTTCCCACTTCAAATTTTTTCAAAAACTGAACTGTGATACATAAATTACAATTTCAAATAGCCTACAATCCATCATGATTAAACAATACAAATTTCAAGTTTCAACAATTTAACTATTGTACTACATAAATCATGACATAATCATAAACTCAGAATAGACAATGTCTCCAATATTGAGACTCATCTACTAGCAATGAGGATGCTTAGCATATGCCCTTGAACAACACTACTCTCATGCAGATATTGAGATGTCGTTGTATATCAAGTGTGTCAAATACCAGTGTGCCAGAGAGATCACTAGCCTATGTGTCATGCCAACTCAAATCATCAAGAGAGTCATCCTCCACCACTCAATAAGCTTTTGGATCAATCTTATCCAATGCAATGGGAACCATATCCCTTGGTTTGAATTCTTTTGTGAGCAGGTGAAGGTTATAGTACATGAAGGCCATCTTGTTTAGTGGCCCCTGCTCCAACCTATTGGGCTTATCGGTGTGAATGTGTTGAAAACTAACTAATTCCTCTAAAAACCTGAAGCACTGCAATGTTCACTCAAAATACTAATGTTGTAGACAAGGGTGTCCATGAGAAACATCTTGGACGATATGTCCTGAAAATGGTTCTGGAAACACTATCTCTCGAGGAAGGCTAAGGATCCAAATCCCTTGTTCATTCAGAGTTGAAGGGCATGCCGCAGACTGAAATGAGCTCTTGTGAACTGTACCCCTAAGTAAGTAGAGATGTGTGGCCCTTTTCATGAGTTGACTGGATACAAGAAGAGCTTCCTCAAAAATATGTCCACACATAGATCTCATATCTATCTCATCCGATCCATCTAGCCTTCAAATAATACTAACTGGAAACAATCTCATGACCAAGTGCATTATAATCAATCATACAAAAGGTGGACTATATAGAGATAGCAACAAAATACCTCAACAACTGTTATCACGAGGTCCTTCTCAACCTTCAGTTTTATGACCTGATGGTGAGACCTTATCTTGACTACGATTACCACACATTGCTCGTGTCTTATCTTTTTATGCTACTTCTAAAGAGCACGCAAGAGCTAAAACCTTTCTCTCATCTTATAGTATAGGGTAATTGCTTGAAGCACTTCCTTCTCTTTCTCATTTATGCACTACTCTAAAGCCCCATTAACTATTAGTAGTTAACAAATATTTCAGTTCACCTCACACTAGGATCATTAGTGCTCTTACAAATTAATTGATATGCATTTTAATTTTGTAGTATTGGAGCTAAACATTGATTTTAAAACTTATAGCAAGCCCATCCACAACTAACATGTATGTTGGGACTTCAAACAAGCCTATGCATAAACATGTGACTTCTTGAAACTTTATATACAACCTAGATAAGATGACTCAACATGCAAGAACATCTAAGTGGCACACAAAAATGTACAAAGAAAAATATTTTATATGGCTTCCAAGGGATTTAATTTTTTGGAAAGCAATTTAAAACTATGCAATAAAAGTGAAATTTTAGCCAATGGAAACATGTATTACAGATACAGTTATAATATGCCACTCCTAAGGTACCCACCTGCTCAAAACCAAACATAAGGTTTGCCCACTCAACGTCTCGAGCTATTAGCAAATTAGCCCTTGCAAGGAGTGGGGCTATCATGACCTACAAACAACAACAATAATAAATTATATGATTTATAAAATATCATCCTCTCTAGAATTGCAAAGGGAAAAGTAACTTATAGGATTAAAATTCCTGTGCGAAAGTAAAATTTTCATATTCTAGCCATAATAAACCATATGGAAAACTATTTTAAAAACTAATAAACTGTTTGAATTTGTCAATGACGACAAAAATAATCCTACACATCAAATTGCGAGAAGAAAACATGAACTCTAGCTAGAATTAATTCACAACCTCTTGTGGGAAGCCTAATCATATTTTACAAAATGAGTATGAGATTTTAAAAAATCTGATTTAGTATTGCCCAATTAAAAGTTAGACCATGGGATAAAACAATAAAACAAACAAAAAAATTGAATACTTATGGACTTAAAATTTGAAGTAGAAATAACATACCAATATCCTCTTAAAATTATATTATTTGTGTTTGAAAGTTATACCCTTAACACTTATAAATTAGATTAAATTATTTTCTTGTACAACCCCTTTTGAAGTCTCATACACAATTATGATGCTCATAAACACAAAATGTTATTAGGCTATTAGAATAAGCATGACAATCCTTTTAGTAAAGAAAACTTTAGTTCAAGCAAATAAATCATTTTACAAGAGAGTAACTAAGTATCTAGAATACATCAAAACTGAAATATGTGCCAAAAATGTGCTACATTTAAAATTCCGCAGATTAAAACATGTCATTTTTTATGTTGATCTGAAGATCTTCCATAAACATGAATATCTTTATATTGCTATCCCCGTGTACAAGTCCGCATGGCCTTGTTGCAAACTTGGATCCAAACAAGTAAAATTCATTTAAGGTACAATAAAATATAGAGCTCCTCCATTTTTATAAGGATTAAACTAGAATGGAGGTTGTTGCCGCCTTTCACGCACCTCAGGGTTAGCATGGCAGAAATCTTCAAGGCACTAGGTGCGTCCTTGGGGTCAAGTCTCGAGTCAAGTGCTATCACCCGATCTTGACTCTTTCGTTTAAGCTAACTCCTAATGAAGCCAAGGGGGGTGGTACGTAGAAAAGAGTTACTAAGGCTATTAAGGTTCTTAGTAGTTTTTAGATGAGATTGTTTTTTAAGAGTTAAAGAATGATACAAACACTGAAACAAGATATAATAAGGTTACGATTAAGTCCAACAGCATAAAATGATACAACATGAAATGACCTTAAGCAAATAGAATTATTATAAACCAATATAGATCCATCTTAACTATGGCTCTACCAAGCGCCGAGAGGGATCAAGTTCTCTTGAGGTGCAAACCCTTTTTAATTTACAAAAATGTCTAGTAAGTATTCCAACTTGGGAGGGAAATGACCAACTTGCTTAAGTAATTTCAAACTAGGGTAAATACCAGTAGAAGAATGAGCTGAGTAACATTAATAAATAATAATCATATAATCAAATAGTTTTCCAAAAATTGATTTCCTTGTCTTTCTTAAAACAAATAATGAATATTAAGAGTAATTAATGAGTAAAACAATCAATATAAAATTTTAAAATCTAGATTTATTGGAATTTGAAAAACATTTTACCATCAAATGAAGATTTTAAACATTTATCCAAATGTTTTTGATAAATGACTTGTTTTTCTCTATAACTAAATGTTGATGAAATTGTCATTGATGCCAACATGGCCTTGCATCGAGAATAGAGAGGAGAAAGAGGAGGATATGTGAGACTACATGCTACAACTAGAGAGCAACAACTGGAGAACCAGGCCAATGCCCTCAACAAGATTCGGAAAGACATCGCAAAGAATCATCAAGTGAGGAAGCAGTATGCAATATTCCTATCCAGCAAAGTCAAGGATGACAAAGCGAAGCAAATCAATATGAATTATAAGTCAACTCTTTATCACAGGAGACGCATGGATGGAACTCTTAAAAGATTGGAGGAACAACAAGATGCCAAGAAAGAGGAGATACTTAAGATACAACAGCGCATGCAAGTCCTTCAGTCTGGAAAGGCAAAGGCATCAATATTTTTGCAGCTTACAGTCAATGCAAATTTGTTAAGTAGATCTGATCTACTAATGCATTTTGCTGATTGCCTTTTTGGATCTTACGATGTAGATGAAGCATTGACATGTAATAAGAGACATGAATCTGATAAGCTTTTGGTGGTAGAAACAGTTCTTGTACATTTTGAATTTGGTCAGATCTAGATATATCATGGTTGAATTCTGGGATGTATTTGGGTCTTTGCCTAATCTAGTGCACTAGGGGTCTTGCGATTTTGTATGCAGACAGAGCAAGCATGGAGAATTGTGATTATGTCAGGAATATGGGTTCTTCTCTGGTTTGAATATGGTCTATAATGCCTGGGACGATGCATCGAACAGTGTTTGAGAAGAATTCAGTTCTCAACAGGTCTGGAACACATTTGTGTTGTTGAGTATGCCTGATCAGTTCATTAACTGAGGCTCAGGGAGGCCTGCTTTGTGGATTATCATTATTTCATGGGCATTATCCAGAAATGCAAACGAAAGTGATACAAAAGGAAGTCGACTCCATTAAATTTTTTTGCAAAGTCGGCTCAGTTTTAAATTGCAAGTCGGCCTCTACAAATCTACAAGTCGGCCCCATAAAAAATATATATATATTTTTCAACTCACGTCGGCCCTCAAAATATGGTCAAAAATTCATCTAAAAAGGGCATCACGTTTTCACTTTAGGAGGTGAAAAAATTTTCGTGGGAGCAGCATCTAGAAATTTTCGCTGACTGAGGAGAAGGCAATCAAGGAGCAGTCCCGATTTTTTTTTGCAGTCAAGACAGTCCCGTTTTTTTTTTGGAAATCTTACATTTTTGGAGATCTTTACTTATCTGTTCAGTGCAATTGTTGAAGACTTTGCTGAGAGGATGCTGGTGCTGCTGGGACGTGACCTGAATGATGTACTTGAACTGATCCGTGTTTGAACAGGCCATGACCACCATACTGCTGGTTAAACTGAGCCATGACCTGAGTGTATGTGGCATCTTTGTTGACTGCTAGACTCAACGTTGATTTCCTGTTGGCTGCTAGAATCAGCCGTGATCTTTTACTAGCTAGTGAGTTAGAGCCATGACCTCTTGTATACTGCTGGGCTGATTCGTGTCTTGCAGTGCTTCTTGATTGAGCCACGATCTGGGTAATAGAAGAGCTAATGACAGCCATCGCTGCCTTCTTGAAGTGCCTAGCGTAATCACAAAGGCAGCCAATTATTTCTAACAGCTGTGTAATAGAAAAAGCAATAAAATGAAATGAAATTTGGTGGCTGCTATCGAACCTTTTTGTAGAGAGATATGAAATATGGTTGCTTGGGTTTTGAGTCTTTAAAAGACTGGAAGAGAACAAGGTCCAGGACGAGGTTTTGACAGTCTGAACCATCTTTATGCTATCATTGTTTTGACGGTCTGAACCAGCTTAATGCTATCATTGCTATGACAGTCAAGTGATGACAGTTTTAATCTTGATGAAGTTGACAGTTTTGTTTAAGTTTGGAACCCTAGGATAATAAGCAATGAACAGTTACGAGGTTCTTCCACAGTCATCCTCGGTCTCAATATGCTGCAACAGTCACAGTGGTGAGAAAGTTGACAGAAGGTAAAGTGATCATAGTCTGAAACAGCAGTACTGAAGCAGCAGTAAAGTTTTATTTGCAGACTTGTCTTGAAATATTAAATGGATAATACAAATAGAATGATGCACAGACCTTGAAGGTCATCCTTAGCATTAATGGTGACACAACTCAGACATGATGATGAGAACAAACAGTGGATGATTGTGCAGACCCTATGATGATGTGCAAGTGTTTAAGATGAGCAGTAGTTTGATGCTCACAGCTGAGTAAGAGGAGCAGAGTCACAGACCCAAATTATTTCACAGAGCAGCTGAGGTAAATCTCAGTCTGTGTTTTAGTGCATGGTTGATGATCTAATGTTGATGACAATAAAGCCTCAACTCTATCTTGGGCATACACAGGCTGCCTTACTCAAATGCATCTTCCAGGTTTGAGTTTATGTTATTTTGCATCTTGTTTTCTGAAGAAGATTGTGTGGAGAACTAATTATGTTTTATCCATAATACATATACTGCCTAGTCATTGTGGTTCAAGAGAGGGCTGCAAAGAACTTGCCCTAATCCACAGAGGTCTGAGAAGTTTACTGACAGAGGATAGAGATCGGGTGAACTAATGACCTTAACAAATAGATGAGTTTTGGGACAGAGCTGCAGTAAAATGATACTATGAGGGCTAATGACTGATGAAGTTTTGTTAAAGCAATATCTATCCTTGTGTATTGATAATTGAGCATATTTGATGAGCAGTTTTTTGGCATCAGCAGAGTTACATTAAGTAAGGATGATGTCCTAGTCATGAACTAACTTGTTCTCAGCAGTGAAGAGAATTGATGGCAATAATACATCTACAACAGAATGGAATGGACTCTCAGCGGAAGGCATGTTGACATTTTGAGCAGCAATGGTGAGCTGAGATTGATGAGCAGAAATGATAAGCAGTGTTGATGATGACCAGCAGTAATGAATAGTGTTGACCAGCAGAAGATGAACAGAGAAAACTGAGAAGACTATTGCAGCAGTGTTGTTTAAGTTGAAATTCTTTGAAGACTTGACATGCTCAGCTCTGTCAAGTTATGATCAGACCATGATGATGATGACAGTATTTCTTGTGATACACCTACAGCAGTGCATCCATGACATGTTGGTGATGAGTGAAGAATGTATGGCCAGCAGTAGTGTTAGTGTTACAGCAGAGTTTAATGAGCAGCAGTGAGCAGTGGTACAGCAGAGTTGATGTGATGGGCAGAGAAGATGAGCAGCTTTGATGTGTCAGAGATTTCTTGTGTGACACAAGTATACTGTATTGTAAAAGCAAGCTTGTCTTGCTTTTGAGGTTAGGATACCTCAAACCCTTCTTAGCAGGGTCTAAGAAAACCAAGCAGGGTCCTGGATTGAGAGTAGGTGCTCTACATATCAGTAGGTGCTGATTTTGCCTAACGGTTGTAGCCGAACCAAAATAATATAAAAAGATTACAAATTTATATGGTGTGGTGTTCTTCTGTGTTATGGTTCTTGATGCTATGTGAATAATGTGTTTATGAAATGTTTATGTAATTGGTAGATTGATGAATTGGTAGTTATCTGTGTCAAGCTAAGAAAAGGTATAAAATTGGCTGTACACTAATTCACCCCCCCTCTCAGTGTCAACACTAAAAATGAACATTTACATGTTAGGGTTAACCTTGACTTGGGAATGCGTAAGGATGTAGGTGGTTTAAGGCACATGGTTTTAGTGGCCCGTGGTTTCTTGCTAGTTGTACTCGCATTCAAAGAACCTTATAAATATGGTTGTAATATTTCATTGTAATAGCTATAATTCTGTAATTTATTTTCTATCACATATTTTATTCCTAACATTATGTGTGCTTAGGTTTCAAGTCAACGAAATTTTAAATGGAAATTTGATATATAATTACACAAATGCGTTTTACAATTTAGCTAGTTTTAAGTTAAATTTTATATCTTCTTGGTTTTATAATTTTTCTTTATACTACTCAAGTCAATTGAATTTTAGTACTAATATTTGTAAGATTGTGAGTATTTCCCTAATATGGTTGTATATTTATATGAGTATAATATTTTATATTTTTTATATTTTTAGTAATAAGCGGACATGTTATAAGTCTTTTTATTTTTTACTTTTTATTATTATTATTTTTATGTGCCACGTCAACGTTACAAACGAGACACATCTCACCCATTTGAGCTGTAGAAAGCGCCTCTCGGCGCAATAAACCAATGCCAATCGGGTCAAAGTAAAGTGTTGTTATATAAGGAAATGTTTTGCAATTGTACCTTAGTCAGTTTTAGGATTATTAAGATGAGTTAATTAGGGGGAAAGGGAATTCCTGATTTATCGTGAGGTACGAGGAATGTGTTCGAATTTTGCCCAATGTGGTTCTACACAAGAAAATGTGGGCTAGATTGGAGTCGTGGGGGTGTGTTCAACACCACCAATCAAGGGTGTAGCCAGACGAGGCCTTGTGGTCACTATCTAGTTGTTCCCGCTTTCTTTGCAAACTTTGCCCACAAAAAGCAAATATCGTGACGCCGGATTTCCTTCTATTAAAGGGGGAATTGATTTTATTAAAGATGAGTTGTTTAATTAAGTGTGGAAAATTATTAGGGGTGGCAGGCGCGGGGGGGGTCATTCTTGACCCCGGCGGGAAAATTGAACATTCCTTTGCATGGGGGATAGGGAACAGGACCAATAACGAAGCAGAATGGTTGGCTCTGCTTCAAGGTCTGCGTCTTCTTCAGGCCAAAAATCACCGCAAGGTCTTAATTTTTGGAGACTCTAAACATGTCATCTCCAAATTGATTAATGGTTACCCCTCGGGAGCTGTCAGATGTCGACGCCTGTATAATAAAGTCAAATCTCTTTGGCATCACTCCTTCCAGCCCTTTCACATCCTTAGAATCAACAACAAAGCTGTGGACGCTATGGCTAACATCGGGGCAACCCTATCGCAAGGAGTTTATAAACTGGATGGGGACCCTCCCTCCCACCATTATATTCCTTAATGAATCAGGCAATATGCATTTGGCTCACATTATATATTGAAACTTGGATTGTTCTCTTGATAAGGTGGAGAAGGCTTTGTTTTTGCCTAAAAACTATGGTTTCTTGCCTAAGCCTAAGGTGGAGAAGGCATTGCGTATGGTGTATGGGATCACCCATCCCTCTCCACCCTTCCCACTCCTCGAGCCTCCTCATCCCTTGCATTTACGCCTCCCCGCTGTTGTTGTCCTTCGCCGGCTGCATGCTCTTAAAAGCCCATCCTCCTCCCTGCGCCGCGTGTATTCCTCCTCGAACCTCCAAACATTCGGTCATGTCCGTCTTAATGCTTGCAAGCCTCTGGAGTCTTCGCATTTACCTCTCGCACGCTTGGAGTTTTGTTTATCCCGGTCCCTCCTCCTTCTTCGACTCCAGAATGTCGCTCCGGAACCCCTCCTCTGTAACCTCTGTCGAAATTCAAAGAATACTGGGGCAGGTGGTCCTGGGTGTTAGTGAAGGGTGGTTTCAGGGCCTCCCCTGGAAGGTTCTCCCAATATCGCGTTCGTTGGTGAAAGACTGGCTCGTATTGGCAGTATTGTCCTCTGGCGCAAGATCCAGTCAGCCAGAGTTTCGGGTTGCTGAGTAAAGGGATACAGGCAGTGTTTGGGTTTTGGACTCCGGGCAGAACAAGGTGCTGGGCGTTGTGGGATCTTCGGGCCTCTTCCAGGCAGGTAATTTCTCGTTGTCATATGAGTTAGAGGTGCTCAATTCTCTCTTTTCTACAACCAA
>LPNX011071213.1:246969-292008 GCA_001517045.1 Pseudotsuga menziesii
AAAAAGTGTGGAAAATTATTGAATGCAACACTCTACTTTTGGATATTCCAAAGATCAAGCAAGCCTACAATGGATAAACCATACACGGAGTGTGCTAAATGTTTGTTCCAATTGTTGAAAAAAACTAGAAAGCAGTAAAGTGTGTTCCTACACTATGAGTATCTTTTCTCGTACTCGAGCAAGCTCTTTCAAGTACTTCAGTAGAGCATAGTGGGTTAGTATTCATTTTGCAAAATAAAAAACAAGAAAAGAAAATAAGAGATTGATCTAATTTTATTGGAGATGAAAAACTATTATAATGAAATAAAAAGGAAAGGAAAGTGAAAGCAAATCAAACAAAGGGCGACACATGCTTCCCCCAATGGAGGCAGAGGGGCATGGGAGCTTTAAAGTCCACTTACTTTTTATTATTTTTTATTACAAAGTGCTTCTGAAAAAAGGAAATCCTTTGATCCTTTGAAAAATAGGATCAAAAGGCTTACAAAGGTTTGGAAGAGGAAGAGAAGAGAAGAGGGTTGAAAGTGGCTTTTTTGGATGGTCTAACTCTTCAAAAATCTTCAATGCTTCCACTTTCCTGATATGCAAAAGCAAAAAACTAGCAAACAAACAATATTGCAATTTAATTGATTAGCCCAAAAAATACATAAAAATACAAATGCTAAGTACTTGCAATAGAATGAAAAGATTTATAACTTCAAGTACTAAAAATCAAATATTAGATCTAAGCTTAAAATGACAATTTAAAAGTGCTTTAGATCTAACTAATAAACATGCAAACAAGCTAAAATTTTTGATAAACCTTTAAAGAAATCAAAGCTTTTTAGACATGTAGAAAAAGTAACCAAGAGAGAAAGATTTAAAATTTTAAAGATGGAAGAGAAACCCTCAAACCCAAGCTTTAATGTTGTGAAGAGGAGGAGGTGCCTACAAGACAAAAAGCATTAGATCCAAGAAATAGTAGTGAAGAGGAAGAAGACGCAACCAAGCTCCAAATCCTCCTTCACTTTTGGTAACCTACAAAGCTACACAACCTTTAAACAAGTGAGATTAAATCTAGTATATCTTGTTAAAAGAAATTTGGGAGAGCCTGGGTATAACTAACTACATTTAGCTACTCTTAGATCTCTAATAACAAAAAATAAGTAAGCAAATTGAAGCTACAAATGCTTACGCTATGGGCTAGCAATAGCCTTCTAAGCTAGAAAAACATCTACAAGCTTGAAATAAAGAGAAGTAAAACTAGCTAAATATCACCTCAATGAAGCTCAAGCATTCCCAACCATGAAAATTTGCACCATATGGACCTCCAAAGTCTTCACTTTATTTAGAAAAAGAAAGAAGCAACTAAGCATTACAAGAGCAGAGGTTCAATCCTCCCATCCAAAAGATGAGAAATGAACTTGCTTAAATAGCCAAAGAGCCCACGGGGGGCGCATTCCTTTACGGACAAAGGAGGGTGAGTTCTAGAGATAATGGTGGGATGTGTTTGAAAGGGATCTCAAGAAGATGGCACCACCTCATAAGAGTTAGGCGCAACCTCCTTTGGGATTATCTCCCACCCAACAAAGAGTTGCCACATCAAGGATGTGCCCTCTCTATAAGAGATGTCCCCTTCTTCATTTGGACCAACTCGCTACCTCTAAGATATGATGTCGATTCCGTGATTGAGTGTCAACTGACTTGGACTTGATCTTTAGTTAACTCACCGCCACAATGAACATGTCTCCGACATATTCCGTTTGATTTAAGAATTTGTCTTTTTGCCTTTTTTCCCAATTATTTGACATTTTTTTGGCTTTTTTCAAGAGAATTTCATTTAAGTAAATAAATAATCACTCAATACTTAGAAAGTGGGTTTTGGGATAAAGTGGGTGCTTTGAGTTAGCATTAGAGGAAATTTGGGGTCTAAAATGGGCTTCATAAGAAAAAGAGCCAACCAAAATGGACATTATAAAAAAAAGAGCCAATCAATAGAATTTCAAGAAAATAGTCAACCATAAAGGTTGACTTGGCATATTTGTCACAAAAAAAACAATTTTCTTATTTGTATTTTCAACATATCTCCCTATGGTTTTACTCAAATTTTGAGCGAGAGTACTCGTTGGATGCAGAATTCAACTTCGCATCCAACGAGTACCCGCATTGCATACTTTTGATAGACTCCACCCCACAAAAAACGAAAAATACATTTAAAAATGTGTTACTTTGAAATTAACACATTTTTTAAATGTATTTCTCGTTTTTCTTGGGGTGGGATCCAGTAAAAGTATGCATTGTGGATACTCAGATGTGGAATTCAACAAGCGCTCTCGCACAAAATTTGAGTAAAACCACAAGGAGATATGTTGAACATACGAAGAAAAAAAAGTAGTTTTTTTCTCTCTTCTTCCAAAATTCACAAATAGTATTTTATTATGTTAACTATTATTTCATTATTTTCCTTAGGAGGCCAATTTTAGACCCGAAATTTACTCTAATGAAAACTAGCACCCCCATGGAAAATCCCCCCTCTAGACAACACGTTTATGACACTTTGATTTTTTACAATTAACTAACTAAAAAATTAACCGGTTTTAACGGGAAAAAAATTACTCTCGAAAATTAAAAAATACCTATGGGTGACCTAGTGCATGTTCATAATGACTCAAAATGATGACTAGCATGGTAATATACATAGACACTTAGGCTTTAAAAACCTCCCAAGGTATAACCACCAAGGTGAATACTCCAACTTTGGAGGTTTAAGTGAAAAAATCAAAAAATTATATGTTGTTGACAAGCAACATATAATTAACAAGAAAAAAACACTCTAGAGTACCGCATTGATAGTTAAGTCTAAGTTGACTAAGCCTTTTACAAAAATTCATCATGCTACATCAACTTATTACAATTTCCCCGCAAGGTATCAACATGCAAAAAATTAAAAAGGGGCCAAAATTGGCCCTAAAAGGAACTTCGGAGCTTCTGAGCACTGAGTAGGAACAAGTGACTTGTTCTAATCCTTGGTCACTCGCTAGAAACCCCCTAAGTGCAACTTAGTGGATAACAGAGGCTAAAGAAATATTAGAAGAGACTTTTAATTTAGAAGCAATTATTAAAAAGGCTTTAAAACCAAAAATTGGCAATGAGGAGATAGACAAAATGAAAGCTTTTGAATAGGAAAAGTCCAAGAATGAGTTAATTAAAAACAATAGACAAAATTTCAAAATGATTTCTATATTACAAAACAAACTAGATCCCAAAGAGGTAGATGAATGAGAATGAACTTATAGTAAACCAAGGCTGTGTACTTTGTTGTCAAGAGATTACCAATATCAAGAAACAAATGCCCTGAACATTTAAAACTAACCATGCATCACATGATGATGGAAAGAGATTTCTTTTATGATTTGTAGACATAAAGCAACAAAGAAAAATCGTCCTAACAAAGTAAACAATAAACCATTGATCAGTGTTTAATGTATTAGTGAATATGTATTTTGTACTATTAGAGAATGTGCATATTTACACATAACACCTATAGCTAGGGGTGGAATAGACTAGTTGTCAAATGGCAAGATGTAATTGATTGCATATAACATGAGTGTCACTTTAAAAGAGAATTGTTACCCAAAGAACATGCAAAGCATTGAAGATAAGGGAAAATTATCACACATGTTGATGCATTCTCTTTTAATGAGAAAACTTTTGATGTATTTTCACATTCCCCGAGGCATATTTCCATATTTGGAGGCATGATTATCTTTATGGGTACCTTTCACATCTCACAAGGCATATTCTGTTAAAGTTTTGGGTTAGATTAGGGTTTTTCAAAATTAACAACTTTGCACACCAATTCAGTCAATTACTTAAACAAAGTAAAAGAACAACAGTAGTAACACAAGATAAATTCCAACATAGTAGCTAGATGCAAACCAGTACAGCAGTAAGACAAATTAGAACATAATTTTCATTTCTTTCAACTTTAGCACTCCTCAATGGTCTCTGTGGTAAGTTGGTCCTTGAGATGCAAAAGACAAAAACTTATAACCAAAATATATAACAGCAGTAGTACAGACTAATGAACAACAAGTAATAATAGTTAGTTGAGATCTGGTTTAGATCTGCCTTTAACTCAGATATTTTTGGAATCAGCTCTTGTCACTGTAAAGACAAGCTGCCAAAAGCAAAAGGTGACATACCTTGAGAGAGAGAGTGCAGTAAGTAAATACATACAGTAGTAAATAAAGTGACAATCCATCCCTAGAGGGCATACTGAGTCACAAACAAGTCACAGCACAACAGAAAGGAGACAAAACAGTCATAAATAAGCTCAAGGGGTATTCAAAATAACCAGTCTGCTGGGAGAAAGCAGTCTCAGTCATGGCCAGCCCAAGGGGGCTCTGAAACAGTCATGGCCAGCCTAAAAGGGCTAAAAAACAGTCATGAACGTAGCCATAGTCACGACCATCTAGAGGAAGGATATCACAGTTACAGGCCATCCCAAAGGGCATACAAACACAATCACAAAACAGTAAAAGGGACAACCCACAGTCACATATCAGGTAACAGCCCACGCTAAATACACAGACCACGGATCAAGTCACAGCCTAGCAGGGTACACAATCTGCGGATCAGGTCACAGCCCAACAATAGCAGTACACTAGCAGCCTATAATGGTCACGGTTCAGCCCTAAGCATGCACATGGCTCTCCAAGAAGGATCAACAAGGTCACATCCCAACAGAAGAAGGTCAAGACAGGTTAAAGATCATAACCTAGCCGCCCACAAGGTCACAGTTGCGGGCTAGCTAGCCAACAAGGTCACGACTGAGTGTTGGTAGACTTTAAACACTCACGGCCTGGCCCTAACAGGCCTTAAATAGTCACGGCCCAGCCCAAGAGGGCTACAAACAAGTTCACGGCCCAACAGGAGTTACACCACAGAGTCTGCAGATCAAGTGCAATAGGTCACGCCTCAACAAGAGGGACACAGTCCACGGATCAATTGTGAAAGGAGCAGCCCTTACACCCAAAGAAGGAAGCAGTGAAACCCTAACAGCACCAATAAAACCCTAGCAGCAAAGAACACCAGTGAAACTCTGGCAGCAAAGGCATCACAACTAAATCAGAGCTGAAATGTTTCTCAAGGATAAAGAGGGATAAGACTTATATTTATAACTTGGAGGAACTTCAAGAAGGGTCTCTCTTAACACCCTAGCTTTTAGGGTGGTTACGCATAAAACATAAAAGATAAAATTAGGTTGACTTAGTGTTAGTACCAAAGGTCCAATGGTCTTACAAAATAAAAACCATAAAGTTAAGTTGACATAGGATAGGGTATCAATGGTCCAAAAAATAAAAACCATAAAATAAAAGTCATCTTACTAAAGATACACACAATAGGGGCTCTAGAACCAAGTAAAAAGATAAAGGACCATAAGTCAACAAAAGGGGTCATAATAAGAAGGTAAGACAACTCGCATACTCACAAGACCAAGGTGAACCATAAAGGTGGACAAACAACCCCTTTTACCCAAAGGACCAACAAGACAAAGGACTTCTATCATTTCTCTCTCAAGGTATATTGTCACGTGTTCCATATATATTTTATCATCACAATATAAGGAAGAAGATCCAACCTAGATGATGTGATCCTTTGGTCCTCAGTACTGCTCCTAGGGGTTAGGTGTTAGTGACATCATTAAGGGGTGGCCAGTCCGTTGAGAAGCAACCTAGCAATAACTGAATAGGAGAGAGGACATCACACATCATCATCTTGGTCAACTGACCAAGAAACTGCATAGTTAACTGACCAGGAATGTACTTGCAGGAACTGCTTGGTCCCAGACCAAGAATTTGCCTGGTCCCAAGGACCCAAACCAGGAAGGCTATGTCTCAACCTACAAGATATGCTTGGACATCGTGTCCAAGAAACTTTTTGGTCCCAAACCAAAATACTCTAGAGACATATAAGGGCCCTAACCGTATATTAGGGACTTTGCCATGGCATCAACCTGTTTGGTCCCAGACCAAGAACCTCAAGAGACTACTGGGGGCCCTAGGGTACCTTCTAGGGTCTTACTCTGCGCTAGTTAACTGACTAGGGTACCATCTTTCCCGAGAATGGGTCTCGCAACTGCACTATCTTTAACATATTCTACACATATGCAGGCATGGTATGACATGTGGTATCTCTACATGGTACTATGGTCATGTTAGAAAGTGACAACAAGAAAGGTCTTCTAGCATTGCATGTGTCCTTGCATGCTAGAAAGACATTAAACAGGAAGCCAAATGTATTAAAGTGATTTTCCTAAGTTTTGACTTAGTAAAATACTTTAATTATTCTGATTTGATTTTGACTTAATGGAATCACTTTATTAAAGTGAAAAGTGAAATATTTAAGTGATGGCTAATCTAATCTTTGGCCATTGATCTCACCAGAGGATCACATCCATTGATCCATAATGAGGGTTAGGGTTTTTGCTTAGCCATTGGTTAAAAGGAGATTTGGTGGAGAGGACACAGACACACAGGTGAGATACAGACAAAGAGAAGTCATACGAAGGATTTTGCTGAGAAGATGCAAGAGCAATTACCCGACAGAGTCACTGAGCTTCCAAGATGAGCTAGGCCGTACAGTTGTGCTGCGGGTGTGTGTTTTCCAATGTTTCTGTAGAGGCCCATTTTCCCAAGTTGGGTGAATTTGTCTACTGATTGTAAAAGTTCCATATCTTCATAATATAAAATTCATATCTGACTGCTGCACCGGTTTTCCCATCTTGTGTTTTATTTGGGCGTTTCCATACCCAAAATACCGTGTCTATGTTTATCTGATGTTGTGGATGTTTTTCAGTATTTTATTTCCACTGCAGTACTAGTAAATGAAATTCATGTGTGTTTTCCAATAACAAATTAAATATATTGTTTAGCCCTGGTTTGGATTTCAAAGAAAAATTTACATGGTATCAGAGCTCAGTTGAGCTAAATCTAAGAGACTAGCAGCAGCATTGATAGATCAGGGATAGATCTATTAAAGACACAAACCTAGAGTTCAGATCTAGGGTTTGACAGGTACACTTAAGTATGGCCATGCAGTTGAAAGTCGAGGATAGACTCCAAGGGGCACAGAACTTTCCTACATGGAAAAAAAGGATCACGAGGATCCTGGATGTCAGTGATGCAGAGGAGCACATTGACTCCACGAAGGTTGCACCCACAGATCCGGCAGAGTTGGTAGCTTGGAAGAAGATAGATTCCAGAGCCATGTTGATCATCTTGGATGGAGAAAAGGACCACATTGTCCCTCACCTTTCCAGAAAGAAGACCGCATCAGAGATGTAGAAGGTCTTGGAAAGTCTGTACCTGAGCAAGAACGAAAACTGAAAGATGGTGCTGCAAGAGAGGATGCGCAGTACCAAGATGGCCAAGGGAGAAGGACTAGTGCCTTATCTCACAAGGCTCACACAGATCAGAGACAAGCTTGGACTTGTTGGCTCTAAGACTAAGGATGAGGAGCTAGTTTGGATAGCCCTCAATGGCTTTTCTAAGCCATGAGACACCTTTGTCAAAGGTGTTGTGTCTAGGGAGAAGCTCCCTGATTGGCAGAGATTGTGGGATGACTTTGTGCAGAAGGAGACTCACATGGGTCAAGGGTCAGGCTCATCCAGTAGTGCCCCACAGATTATGGATGAGGAGGCTCTAGCCATGACATGGAAGAGCAAGGGTAAGGCAAAGAAGAAGAAGGGTGGTAAGAAGAACCTTGGCATGTCCAAGGTCAAGTATTTTATTTGCCACAAGCAGGGACACTTTGTCTCCTAGTGCCCAGACAAGAAGAAGAAGAACAATACCCAGATGGCAGGGTCTGCGGAGGTGGAGGACTTCAGCAGAAACTTCAATGAGGAGTTTTGTTTGATAGCTTGCATGGCAAGCACCACAAGTAGCAGTATTTGGTACATCGACAATGGAGCATCTAGTCATATGACTGGACAGAAAAGGTTCTTCAAGGACTTGCAGGAGGGTGGAACAAGAATCCACATTGAGTTGGGTGATGACGCACGGTATCAAGCGCAGGGAGTTGGCACAATTTCATTTCAGAGGGAGTCTGGCAAACCCTTCAGCTTTGTTGATGTGTTATATGTTCCGGGGTTGACCAAGAACCTCATATCAGTCTCCACTCTAGAGAAAAAAAGTATTTCAAGTAAAGTTCCGAGGCCATAAAGTGTATATCAAGCCCAAGGGGTCAGATAGGAGTTTGGATCGAGTGATTGTCTTCAGAAGCAGGAAGGTGTATAGACTACACTTCAAGCCTACAAAGGCTCTAGTCAGCAGCGGCAACAGTCAAGGTGAGTTGTGGCATAGGAGGATGACACACTTACACCATGGAGCACTGAGGCACTTGAGACAAGCATGTTAGAAAGCAGCAACAAGGAAGGTCTTCCAGCATTGCATGTGTCATTGCATGCTAAAGAGACATTAAACTGGAAGCCAAATCTATTAAAGTGATTTTCCTAAGTTTTGACTTAAGAAAATACTTTAATTGTTCTAATTAGATTTTGACTTTAACGGAATCAGTTTTGTAAAGTGAAAAGTGAAATATTTAAGTAATGGCTAATCTAATCTTGGCCATTGGTTCTCACTGGAGGATCAAATCCATAGATACATAGTGAAGGTTAGAGTTTTCGCTTAACCAATAAAGTTAAAAGAAGATTTGGTGGAGAGGAAACATATATACAGGATACAAATAGACAGGGAAAGTCAAACGAAGGATTTTGCTGAGAAGACGGAGGAAAAGTTACCAAACAAAGTCACCGGGGTTCCATGCTGAGAGAAGGTCGTACAGATCACGCTGGGAGGTAGTCGTACCATTCGATAGAGGGCATTTGTACAACCGTACGAGATCAGTGCAGTCGACGTCAGCATCGTACAAATCTGTACAATTGCGCAAAGGAGGTCGTATTGCTGACGCAGGGGCCATACTATTACGCTGAGGGTGTGCTGGGTTGCTGAACTTGTCCAGTGTTTCTGCAGAGGTTCACATTCGCCAGGTTGGGTGAATATTCCGCTGGTTGTAAAAGTTCCATATTTTCTCGATAATAAAATTCATATCTGACTGTTGCACCGGTTTTCCCATCTTGGGTTTTTCAGGGGGTTTCCATATCCAAAACAATAGTGTCTATACTGTGATGTGATGCTGTGAATGTTTCTCAGTTTTTTTATTCCACTGCAATACTAGTAAAGAAGTTCATGTGTGGTTTTCCAGTAACAAATTAAATATACTATTTAGCCCTAGATTGAACTTTAAAGGAAAATTTACATGGTATCAGAGATTTGGTGAGCTAAATCTGAGAGACTAACAGCAGTATGGATAGATCAAGGGCATATCTATCTGAAAACACAAACCTGGATTGCAAATCTAGGGTTTGATATGTACACTTTAGTATGGTCGTGCAGTTGAGAGTTGAGGATAGAATCCAAGGGCTTAGAACTTTCCTACATGGAAAGAAAGGATCACAAGGATCCTGGATGTCAGTGATGTAGAGGAGCACATTGACTCCACGAAGGTTGCACCCACTGATCCAGCAGAGTTGGTAGCTTGGAAGAAGATAGATTCCAAAACCATGTTGATCATCATGGATGGAGTGAAGGACCATATAGTCCCTCCTTCAAAACCTTCACCCTACCTCTACATCACCTGTGAGATCTTTTGATGGAGCAGTTGTACCTGTGAGAGCAAGCGTGTGTGTGATAATGAAATGGATTGATCTTCTTTTATATCCTTTGAGGCACCTATATGTGGACCAAAATTAGAAAGATCAAAATAATAATATTTTATTCTTTTCTAATTTTGACTCTTGCCTTTAGTGGTACTTAAGGTCTTTTTGCACTTTCACTTTTACACCTTAGTGGTACTAAGGGTCTTCATGTATTTTTGACTTTTGCTTTAGCCTTCTTCAAGTGCCCCATGTCGTCATCACATGTAGTCAACGTGGTCTTTCATCACCACTCAAAGTACATCATCATAAACAAAGAGAACTACTAGTGCTTTCATCTCACACTCTGTGTGACACCAAGACCGAGTACTAAGGTGTCTTAACCAAGGGTATCTAAGCTTGGAGAAGATCGCAAAGCCCACTGATCAAGGGTCAAAGTGTCACACATGCCTAGACCTGGTCTAGGGCTTATAGTGTCTTCCCGGTAACAGACCAGGTGCCTCAGCCATAGGTTGCATAATTTGACACTGGGTCAAATACTTGGTAACAAACCAAGCGCCTCCATTCTCTTGGAGAATAGCCCTCAGCCCCGGGCTAAGTCCTGGTAACTGACCAGGTGCCTCCATTTAAAGGAATGGCTACTCAGAACTAGGCTGAGTCTACCAGTACTAGACTGGTTCACATCGTGGTCCCAGACCAGATGTCACCATTCAACAGAATGGTCACTCAACACAAGGTTGAGTCCCTCCAGTGCAAAGCTAGGTCCATATCATGGTCAAGGACCAGATATCATCATTCAACAGAATGATCACTCAACTCTAGGTTGAGACCAAACCATGGTCCCGGACCAGGTGTCCCCATTCTCCTAAGAGAATGGCTCTCGATGTTGCTTAGAAAAATCAACACTCCCTCTCAGTGAGAGAGGCATTCTCTGCCATGCCAAGCTTGTCATGAAAGTACACGAACTTTGATGTTGTCAAAGGCTTGGTCAAGATAACTGCAATTTGTTCATCGCTACGAATGTACTGCAACTTCAAAGCACCTCTCTGCACCAGGTCTCTGATGAAATGATACCTCATTTCAATGTGTTTCGATCTATCATGAAACACTAGGTTCTTTGAAAGCTTTCTACAACTCTTATTATCGCAATGGATGATCGTTGAGTCAAGCTTTCCCTCGAACAGATCAGATACAAGTTTTCTTAGCCAAACTGCTTCCTTGCAGGCATCATTTGCAGCAATATACTCTACCTAAGTTGTACTCTGAGCTATGGAACGCTGCTTCCTGCTAGACCAGAGGTACTTTTCCGATCTACTGCACTGCCAGCCCAATATGAATCTGCATATCCAGATAATAATACTCCACTGCTGGAAGTATACCTGAGCCCACAAGTGATAGTACCTCGCACATATCTGAGTACATGTTTGGCAGCTACCAAGTGTATGTGCTTCGAATCGGACATGAACTGACTCAGTGCATTCACTGTGTAACAAATGTCTGGTCTCATATGCCCGAGATACATCAGGGATCCAATAAGCTGTCTGTACAAAGTAGAGTCCACACTCTATGAGCTGGTGGCCGAGTCTCGCAACTTTGTCAACTTGGTAGTCATGGGTACACTCATGGACTTGTAGTCCTGCATCCCAAATCTCTGCAAGATATCCAATGCATACTTTCCTTGTGTAAGGAAGATCTCGTCTGGCTTTTGCCAGACCTCTAAGCCAAGGAAGTAATGCATCAATCCGAGATCTTTCATCTCGAATTCAGAGGTAAGCTCCCTCTTACACTATTCTATCGACTATTCATCACCTGTAAGAAACAGGTCATCTACATATAGAACAAGTATCAAGACATGATTATGAACAACCTTAAAGTAGAAGTTAGAATCAACTGTACTTTTGGAAAACCCCAAGCTATGGAGAAATCCATCCATCCTCGCATACCAGACTCTTGAAGCCTGTTTTAGTCCATACAAGGCATTCTTCAGTTTACATACATGGGTCTTCTTCCCATGAGTCACAAAACCTTCGGGTTGTTCAATATAGACTTCCTCCTCAATCTTGCCATTGAGGAAGGTTGTCTTTACATCCATCTGATGTAACTTCCATCCGAATACTACAGCAAGTGAAACGATGGCTCTAATGGTAGTATACCTGGCAACAGGAGCAAATGTCTCATCATAGTTAATGCCTTCTTTCTGAGTGAAGCCACGAGCTACGAATCTGGCTTTATACTTCTCCACACTGCCATCAGCAGCATGCTTGATTTTATAAATCCATCCAGATGTCACTATTGACTTTCCTGTTGGTCTGGGAACAACTTCCCACACATCATTCTTCATGATTGAACTGTACTCTTCAATCATGGCATCAACCCATACCTGTTTACTTGTTGCTTCTTCGTATGATGAAAGTTATACACTAATAAGCTGGCTCATAAGACCAAAGTACTTCTGTGGTCTTATGTTTTATCTGAAAGTCTCGAGAGGAGCTTTATGCTTCTCGCCTTCTTGCAGGTCTCCTTTTGGAAGGAGGAACTTCAAGCAGTTCTTCTGGTGGACTTTCAGTGTCCTCAAGTGCATCTGGAATTTGATCCTCAAATTCCTCTTCCTCCCTCTGAATTTTTGAATCTGGAAACTCAAGTGGAGGAACTTCATCTTTCGTTGAAAGCTCTAGTGTTTTACGAAACACAGCTTCCTCATGGAAGATCACATCTATGTTGACCACAATGTACCTTTGTCCCAGTACATAGACTCGATAAGACTTCGAGCAATCACTAAACCTGACAAATATACCTTTCTTACCTGAGGGCTCTAGCTTGGCCCTCTTTTCCTTTGGCACATGAATGTACACCGAAGTGCCAAAAATCCTCATGTGGTCAACTGCAGGTTTCTTCTTGGTGAAGACTTCTTCTGGACTCTTCTCCCCCAAGATAGCATGAGGGATTTTGTTCTGGATGTAAACAGCAGCACCTACAGCTTCTGCCCACAAAGATAAAGGAAGATCCAGATCTGTAAGCATTGTTTTAGCAGCTTCACGGATTGTTCTATTCTTCCTTTCTACAACCTCATTCTGTTGAGGTTTGTATGGTACTGTCAGCTTTTTCTTGATTCCTGCTTCTCGACAAAAATTATCAAACTCATTAGATTCATACTCACCTCCGTTATCTGATCTCAAGATACGGATGTGTCTGTCAATCTGATTTTCAATCAGTGCCTTGAACTCTTTGAACCTGTCAAAAGTTTCACTCTTGGGCTTAAGGAAGTAAATCCATGACTTTCAAGAGTGATCATCAATGACCAAGACATAATATAAACACCCACTCAAGGAGGATGAAGACATAGGCCCACAAATGTCAGAATGAATTAAATCCAAAATGCCTTTAGATCTATTCTTGCTTTTGGAAAAGGATTTCTTAGTGTTCTTACCTAGAGCACATCCTTTGCAGATTCCTTCATGTTTTGGAGATACTTCTGGCATACCTGTGACCATCTTCTATAATCCTGGGAGAGCTGTGTAGTGAAGGTGTCCAAACCTTCTATGCCATAGTTAACATGGATCAATTGTGTGATGTACCAAAGCATGAGTGGAATCTTCGGAAGCCTTGTAAAGGCCTCCCTCTCGAACCCCGATCTGTATTGCTGAGCTTAGATCTTCATCCTTTGCCCATAGAAGGACTTTCTTGTCCATGAAGAGGACTCTATAGCCCTTGTCCTCTAAGCCAGCAACAAATAGAAGATTCTTCTTCAAACCAAGAACATAAAGAACATCATCAATATGAAAAACCGTACCTCAGTCAAGTTGAAGTGAAATTGAGCCAACTCCTTCAATCTTGTAAGTGGAGTCATCTCCAAGTTCCACCTGTGTGGTGAACTTCTTCTTTCTGTAACTGGTGAAAGCTCCACGGTTACCTGTCATGTGCCTGAAGGCACCACTATCCACCAACCAAGAGGTGGCACAATCTGTGAAAGAACCAGTGAGAGCAGAAATCAGGTAGTACTCTCTTCTAGGTTCTTCTTCTTTGTTAGCCTTAGTTTTCTTCTTCTTCTTCTTTGGTTCTTCTTCTTCTTCTTCTTCTTCTGCTTCTGCAGCAGAGGCTTGAAACCTTCGCTTAGGTTTCTTCTTGGCTTGCCTGCAATCCTTGGCAAAATGTCCAAACTTGTGGCAATTATAGCATTCCACTTTTGACATGTCAAAGAACTTACCTTGAGGTTTCTTTCCCTTCTTTTGTTGAGGGAAAGGCTGCTTGAACTTCTTTGTCTTTGCTACAAGTACAAGGTTACCTTCCTTGCTTACCTTGCTTGAGCTCCTTCCCTCTTCTTCTATGCAATCATACCACAGTCTTTCGAAAGTTGGTTGATTCTCTCGTCCACTGATAGATGCCATGAAGGTTTCCCAAGAGCTTGGGAGACGATCAACCACAGTTTGCACAAGGTCGTCATCATCAACAGTAATATCAATAGCAATGAGTTGATCTCTTACCTGTGCAATCTTTGTGAAGAAGGAACCAACCCCTTCGTCCTTGTTCAGCTTCAAAGTTCGTAGCCTCTTCTTCAAGACTCTCTTATGACTGGGAGCCTTCTTCTCATACAGGTTGGCCAAGGTGTCAAAGCATTCTTTTGCAGTGTTTAGAGTTGTGATGTTAGGCATCACTGTTTCTTTGACAGAATCATAGATTATTCTTCTAGCCTTCCCTGCTCCCTCTTATAAGCAAGTCTGCCAGCATTAGATGTTGGCTCTTCACTAACATTAAACACAATGTCGTCCAAGTCATTCTCTTCTCGAATAGTTGTCAACCTGGCCTTCAAGGAGTTTTAGTTGGCTGAACCTTGTAGCTTCTCTTCCAGTCTAAAGATATTGACGACCATCTCTGCCACTTAGTCAAATGTTAAATCTGGAAAACTTATCCCAAGGTCTAGGAAGACAACAGCAATGTCCCTTTACTGTGTCTTCACATGCTAAGCTCTGATACCATGTTGAATTTTAGCATTAGCATGATACTTTTGAAAATTAACTAACTAACATAAACAAATGACAAGTGCAATAAACAACATCAATCACATCAACACATTGAACACAAGATTTTTCACGGGGAAACCTTTAAAGGACAAAAACCCCAAAAGCATTAGTGATTCATCTCGTAAATGAGATGACTAAGTTTTTCCAAGAAATCCACAAACCCTAACAAGGTTGTTCCACAATTACAAGTAAGATCAAATTTTTCCAAAGAAATTGCCAAAATGGCTTTTTACCAAATTAGGGCTTTTCTGCCCTAACTTTCTCTCTCCTAATAAAAATAGCAGGCTGCCCGAAATTTACCGTACGGCAACCCTGTTTTGTTGCTGCCTGCTGCCCGGCACTTGTCCGTACCTGCCCAGTTGCCCTGTACTCTTCCGTACCTGCTCAGTTGCCCGGTGTCGTTTTCTTCTACCCGGGATCTGCTGGGCAGATCTGCAGGTTGCCTGTGGTCCTCTAGGCCCGTCTGTTGACAGCCCAAGATCCTAAGGGCTTGCTAGCAGCTACTGTAGCAGTATGCTAGTAGCCTACAACCCTCACGGGTTGGCCTAATGGTTACCCAAGGGTCTGTGGCTGCCACAATACCCACAGGTATGCCTTACAGGCTGCCCACGGGTCTGTAGCAAACCCTGACCCTCACGGGTTGCTACCCGAGGGTAGAAAAGAGAGGGTCGAGCCCTCAATACTATTTCCTGTGAGAAGATGGGGGGCAGCCCGTGGAAAAGAGAGAGTTGCCCGAAAACCCTGTAGTCGCCCGTGAGAGAAAATTAGTTGCCCGCTGAGTTTTAGTGAAGGAGTTGTGATCTAGAGGTAGGGTGAAACCCTAAAATTGCAGATCTAATGTAGAAACCCTAGCCTAGGGTTTTATCTTCAGTAAGTTATGATGCCATAGATAGACTCATCCATGCTAGGGCATAATCATAAAACCTTCCTTCTTCAAAACCTGTGAGATCTTCTGATGGAGCAGCCGTATCTTCTGATGGAGCAATTGTACCTAAAGTTCAAGGATAAGTTGGGGTTGCTACCGAATCCTTTCCTCATTGAGAGGAAGTGTTAGAAAGCAATAACAAGGAAGGTCTTCTAGCATTGCATGTGTCCTTGCATGCTAGAGAGACATTATAACTGGAAGCCAAATCTATTAAAGTGATTTTCCTAGGTTTTGACTTAAAAAATACTTTAATTATTCTACTTTGATTTTGACTTTAATGGAATCACTTTTATAAAGTGAAAAGTGAAATATTTAAGTAATGGCTAATCTAGTCTTGGCCATTGATTCTCACCGGAGGATCCCAGCAATAGATCCATAGTGAGGGTTAGGGTTTTCCCTTAGCCAATAAAGTTAAAAGAAGATTTGGTGGAGAGGACACAAACAGCCAGGATACAGACAGACAGGGAAAGTCAGACGGAGGATTTTGTTGAGAAGATGAAGGAATAGTTACCCGACAGAGTCGCCGAGGTTCCAGGCTGAGAGAAGGTCGTACAGATCAAGCTAGGAGGCAGTCGTACCATTCGACAGAGGGCAGTCTTACAACCATACGAAATCCGTACAGCTGACGTCAGTGTCTTACGGATCCGTACAGTTGTGCAGAGGAGGTCGTATTACTGACACAGGGGCCATACTATTACGCTGAGGGTGTGGTAGGTTGTTAAACTTATCCAGTGTTTCTGCAGATGTTCACATTCGCCAAGGTGGGTGAATTCTCTACTGGTTGTAAAAGTTCAATATTTTCTCAATAAAAAAATTCATATCTGACTGTTGCATTGGTTTTCCCATCTTGGGTTTTTCCAGGGATTTCCATACCCAAAAACAATAGTGTCTATATATTGTGATGTGATGTTGTGAATGTTTCTCAGTTTTGATATTCCGCTACATTACTAGTAAAGAAGTTCATGTGTGGTTTTCCAGTAACAAATTAAATATGTTGTTTAGCCCTAGATTGAACTTTAAAGGAAAATTTACAAGAAAGTCACTGGGGGTCCTCAACTACAAGAGGAAAAGCATAATCACTGCAAGGGTTCCTCAAGTACAAGAGGAAAAGCATAATCATTGCAAGGGTTGTGCGTTGGGTAAGAACATCAGGAAACCTTTCTCACAGATTGAGCACAAGTCTAAGGAGCCCTTAAGCTTAGTGCATACGGGTGTTTGTGGACCTATGAGTGTCCAGTCTTTCAATGGTTACAGCTATTGCATCATTTTCATTAACGACTATTCTAAGAAGACCTGGATCTATTTCTTGAAGGCCAAGTCAATGGTCTTTGAGAGGTTTCGAGAGTTCAAGATTCTCGTAGAGAACCAGACAAGAAGTAAGATCCAACTGTTGAAGACGAACAACGGGGGTGAGTACACCTCCAATGAGTTCTTGGAGTATTGTTCATCAGAGGGGATCAAGAAGGAGCACACGATGCCTCGTACCATGTAGTCGAATGGAGTGGCAGAGAGAAAGAACAAGACTATGGTAGGAGCAGTCAAGGCCATGCTATTTGATCAGGGATTACCATTATTCATTTGGGTCGAGGCATACAAGACCATAGTATACATTCAGAACATGTGTCCCCACACGGCTTTGGGGAGGAAAACACCCGAAGAGGTCTTCACAGGCACTCGACCAAATGTGAGTCATATTCGCATATTTGGGAGTGTCTGCTATTGTCACATTCATGCTGACACTAGGAAGAAGCTGGACACCTCTATAGAGAAGGGGTTACTTGTTGGTTACAATGAGACTTCAAAGGCATACAGAATATACATTCTTGCTCGCAAGAGGATCATTGTGAGCAGGGATGTCCAATTTAATGAGGACAAGGCCTTGCGGAGATCTATGGACTTACCAGCAGAGGAGCAACTAGCACAGGTCTCGGCGGTCAAGCTGGAGGAGCCAGATGTACAGTTACATGTACAGACACAGAGCACAGGTTCTAGTAGTCAGAGGGAGTTAAGTGGAAAATGTCCTACAATCATTGACTTGGAGGATGAGCCGCAGCAGGAGACAGATATCCAGCAGTCGCAGCAAGTAGACACTAGGCCAAGGCCTAAGTGGTTTAGGTCCACAGTTCAGGATTCCATGCAGGTAAATCATCCACAGAGCTCCATGAGACGGAGCAAACCACCAGAGTGACTTACTTATATGGCACTGATGACAGAGTTGATTAACTCTGCACCTTCCAGTTTCAAGGAGGTTGCACAACATGACGTGTGGCAAGAGGCCATGGTTGAAGAGTATGACTCAATCATTAAGAATCAAGTATGGGAGGTTGTGCCTAGGCCAAAAGGTAAAAAGGTGGTGGGATCCAAATGGATCTACAAGGTTCAGCATGCAGCAGACGGAAGCGTGGAGAAGTACAAGGTGTGCTTCGTGGTAAAGGGGTTTTCATAGAAGGAGGGTATTGATTAAGAGGAGACCTTCGCCCCTGTTGCCAGGTATTCTTCTATTCAGACCATTATCTCATTAGCAGCAGAGATGGGTTGGCGAGTCCATCAGATGGACATCAAGACTTTCTTCCTCACAAAGACTTTCTTCCTCAACGGAGTCATAGAGGAGGAGCTATTCATTAAGTAGCCAGAGGGGTTTGATGTGGAGAATAGGGAGACGCATGTATGCAGACTGTAGAGAGCTCTTTATGGGCTCAAGCAGGCACCTCGAGCATGGTACTTGAGGATAGAGAGCTATCTACGGGAGATGGGATTCCAGCGGAGTGAGGCGGACCACAACTTGTACTTCTTGACAGGTGCGGTGCCTCTCATACTGGTCTTATATGTAGATGATCTCTTTCTTACAGGAGATGAGAGGTTGATTGATGACTGGAAGTCCAACCTTGTAGTTGAGTTTGATATGAAAGTGCTTGGGTTGATGCATTACTTCCTAGGCTTGGAGATTTGGTGGAGAGATGGGTGCTTCTTCAACTGACAAGGGAAGTATGCAGTGAAGAACTTGAAGAGATTCAAGATGGAGGATTGCAAGCATATGTCCATACCTCTAGTTTCCAACTGGAAGAAGATTGATGCATCAGGGTCAGACGGATTTGATCCTACATTGTATCGCAAGCTTATTGGATCGCTCATGTATTTGGTCAACACACGACCAGACATTAGCTTTGCACTCAACTCTTCGAGCCAATTCATGGTGGACCCTCGAAGAGTGCATTGGACGGCTACAAAGTACATACTTCGCTACATCAGAGGTGTTGAAATATTGTAACTTCAAAGGATATTCTAAATGTATTTTACTGATGTAACCCAAGGGAGATGTTATTATTCCTCCGTCGGGGTGGTACTATTGTAATTGGTCATCAGAGTCATGAGGTAAAGCCTCCATTGTAAGTCAGGTCATTAGTACCCTAATGAATAATATAATATATTGTTTTGAGTCTTCCTAGGTGAAGTCAGCCCAGACAGTTTAGTGGGGCCGACTTGTTTAGGGTAAACGTCAGTTGGCTCAATGTGTATAAATAGAAGAGTTGTGCTACTCATTAGAACACGGACTCACTCACTTGAGTAGCGCATAGGAGAGAGAGAGAGACTTATTTGCATGGAGGAGAACACCTAATTTGGGGTTTTATCTTATACATCTTATACAAAGGAAGTTTTGTTGGGTTTTCTTCCCCTTGAGGGTTTCCCAGGATAAATACTGTGTCTATCTTGTGATTGTGTTTTTTTCAATGATCCTGCATGCGTTATTGTTGTGAATTTGAATTGAACACTAACGATATCCAGTCTAGAATATGAAATCTTAACATGGTTTCAGAGCTAACCTGAATAGAACAGCTTTCACAAAATGAAACTCTCTGTCCTCCCTCTCTAGAAGAAATTAGGGTTTCTGGAAAAGTTGGAGTTTGATAGATCTGATTGCATAAAAAGTTGTGCCCTCCTAGAGCGCATCTATTAAGCCCAGGAATGAAATTTTTGGGTGGTCGAATCTCTAGGAAAGCCAAACCCTAGTTTGGCCCTAAACCAAAAAACTGCAGAAAACTAGAGCCAAAAATTCTGCAGAGTTGCAACCTCGCAAGTAGGATTTGACGGGTGAAGATTTGGGATCTCCAGAAACTAGTTGGGCCAACCAACTCGCCTCAGTCAAGCGCATCTCCTGGTAAGGTCAGCTTTCAATTTTGAGAGATTTCATTTTTTAGTGACCTACCAGACAAGATGGCCCCAAGCACTAAGCTTGAGGAAAAGTTGGAAGGCATAGAAAACTTCCTAGCTTGGAAGTATAGGATTGGTCTCATTCTGAAGAGAGGGGTCTTGAGAAGTACATCAAGAATGAAGTTGCAAAACCAACAGAAGTTGAAGCTAAGTAGAAGCATGAACAAGACCTAACTAAGGCAATGAGGATCATTGTTGATTCTATCAAAGATCACTTGATCCCTCAAGTGTCATCTAAGAAGACACCTAAGCAAATGTATGATGCACTTTCCAGAATGTATGAGGGAAGAAACATCAACAGAAAGATGAATCTGAGAGATCAACTGAAGGGCACCAAGATGAGCAAAGGAGAATCAATTCAAGATTACTTCACAAGGGTCTCCCAATTCAAAGAACAACTAAGTGCGATTGGAGACACCCTTGATGAGGATGAACTCTCGATGGTCTCACTAGACCTTGGGACTCATTCATACAGACTCTGTGTGCCAGAAAAGAAAGTATGAAGTTTGACATAGTATGGGAAGATTGTATTCAAGAGGAAGCTAGAGTAGCCAACAAGGAAACTCTACTCAAGAAAGATGATCAGGCTCTAGTCATCCATACTAAAGGAAGAAAACAATCAAAATTCAAAAAGGGTAATCATAAATCTTCAAAGAAGAAGTTTCAGAAGAAGAAGAAGGATTACTCAAAGTATCAATGCTACAACTGTCATAGGATAGGACACCTTGCCAGAGACTGTCCATCACCAAAGAAGAACAACAACAACAAGAGACATCATGCTCATCTAGCTGAAGATGAGGATGAAGAAGAAGAAAGACCTCAAAAGAGACTAACTAGAGGTGAAGATGTAGAAGAATATTTGTTATTCTTTGCTCTCTCTGGGTCTGTAACACTTAGAGAAGATACATGGCTTATTGATAGTGGTGCTTCAAAGCACATGACAAGGAAGAAACAAACTCTATCAAGACTTGAAGAAAAGAACTCTCCTCAGAAGGTATCACTGGGAGATGACTATCAATATCCCATCAAAGGTATTGGTGAATCAAGCTACAAGCTTGACTTTCGGACTTCCATGAAGATGAAGGAAGTACTATATGTACCAGATCTGAAGGTTGATCATGAGGGGACCTGCAAAGGATGTGCAAGAGGAAAGAACATCAAGAATCCCTTTCCAAAAAGTGAAACAAAGACTAAAGTTACGTTAGAACTAATTCATTCTGATGTATGTGGTCCTATGCCCTCCATATCATTAAGTGGATATGAGTATTTTGTCACCTTTATTGATGACTATTCAAGAAAAACTTGGATATACTTCTTGAAGAACAAGAGTGAAGTGTTCGGGAAATTCAAGGAATTCAAAGCCTTGATAGAGAACCACTCAGAAAGAAGAATCAAGACACTGAGATTAGATAATGGCGGAGAATACACTACAAAGGAATTTGAAGCATTATGTAAGGAGGCAGGAATCAAGAGGGAACTAACCACTCCCTATAATCCCCAACAGAATAATGTTGTGGAAAGAAAGAACAAAACTATTATGGAAGCAATAAAGACCATGATTCATGACCAAGACCTCCCCATGCACCTATCGGTTGAAGCAGCAAGAACAACCGTATATGTGCAAAATCGATTATCTCACAGTGCTCTTGGATTCAAGACTCCTGAAGAGATGTATACAAGAAAGAAACCTGAAGTGAGCCATCTCAAGATATTTGGTTGCCCAGGATATGTACATATTCTGAAAGAGAAGAGAACTAAGTTGGATCCTTTTGGAAAGAAGAGAATATTTGTTGGATACTGTGACATCTCCAAAACCTTCAGAATATACATCTCAGGATTCCATCATATCGAGATTAGTAGGGATGTAACATTTTATGAAGAGACAGCTCTTAAGAAATCTAGAAGGTGTCAACTTGAAGAAGTACATGAAGAGGATGTACCTCCCAGAATGATAGATGTTGAACCCTCTCCTGAAATAGTAGCATCTGAAGATCATGATACACTAGAACCTCTGGAACCCCCTACTATGTATATCTTTCGAAAGAAAAAACCTGCTTAGGTAAGAGAAATCATACAAGAAGAGAAATATGGAGCTCCAGAAGGCTCCACAAGAACAAGCAAAAAATCAAAGCCATATTCTAGTTATGTAGCTTTGATGTGTGACCTTGTTGATCAAGAACCCACCAGCTATGAAGAAGTTACACAGAAGAAAGAATGGGTTGAAGCAATGACAAAAGAATACCAATCAATAATGAAGCAAATGTTTGGGACATAGTACCCAAACCAAAAGACAAAAGTGTGGTATCTTCGAAATGGATCTACAAGATAAAACATGTTGCTGATGGGAGTATTGAAAAATACAAGGAAAGATTTGTGGCTAGAGGATTCTCTCAAAAAGAGTGGATTGATTATGAAGAGACATTTGCTCCAATGGCAAGGTACACTTCCATCGGAACCATCATGGCACTTGTTTCCATGATGAAGTGAGATCTACACCAGATGGATGTAAAGACAGCCTTCCTTAATGGTATGATTGAGGAAGAGGTTTACATCAAACAACCACAAGGATTTGAAGTCGAAGACAGAGTGACTCATGTATGCAAGTTGAAAAAGGCTCTGTATGGACTGAAGCAAGCTCGTAGAGCTTGGTCTGGTAGAATAGATAGCTTCTTGACAAGCTTGGGCTTTACCAAGAGTAAAGTTGATCCTAAGTTTTACATGAAGGTTACGGATGATGAATGTCATACTACTACTGTATGTAGATGATCTATTTCTGACAGGAAATGAGAAACAGATCACATATTGCAAGAAGAAGCTAGCTGAAGAATTCGAGATAAAAGATCTTGGATTGATGCATTATTTCCTAGGGCTGGAAGTGTGGCAGAGCCCGAAAGGTAGAAATCTTGAAAAGATTTGATATGTTGGATTGTAAAGCCATGGACACCAACCTGAAGTTGTTATCTGATGAGTCATCAAAATTAGTGGACATGACTCAATACAGACAGATCATTGGATCATTGATGTATCTGACGAATACAAGGCCAGATATATGCTTTGTGTGAACACTCTAAGTCAGTATCTAGTTAAACCTAGATGGGTTCACCTTATAGCTGCAAAGCATGTGATGAGGTATCTAAAAGATAAAATAGACTTGGGACTTTACTATGGTAGAGATCATGACTACAAATTTTATGGATATACGGATTCAGATTGGGCAGGAAGTGTCGCAGATAGGAAGAGCACCTATGGTGGAAGTTATTGTCTGGGATCTGCCATGATCTCATGGCTTAGTAAGAAACAGTCCAATGTTGCTCTCAGTGAAGCTGAAGCTGAGTACATAGTAGCTTGCTCCACTAGTTGCGAAGCGATATGGCTTCGAAAACTTATGTCAGGATTATTTGACATAGAGTTGGACACTGCAGTGATTCTCTGTGACAACCAGAGTTGCATAAAGATGACAGAGAATCCTGTGTTCCATGATAAATCAAAGCACATAAAAATCCAATATATTTATATAAGGGATATGGTATAAAAGGGAGCTATCAAGCTCCAGTATGTGAGTACCGATAAGCAAGTTGTTGATGTACTAACCAAGCCTTATCTCGTGTAAAGTTTGAATATTTTCGTGACAAGCTTGGTGTAGTTCGAAAAGACTTTACTTGCAAGGAGGAACAGTGATGGTACTACAAATGATGAAGATATGGACCTTCTTCAAAAAGGGGGAACAAGTCGAAGATATGGACTCTCCTCAAAAAGGAAAATCAAGTCGAATACGTGAACCCTCCTCGGACAAAAGGGGAGCAGGTTGATAATATGGAACTTCCCAGGAAAGGGGGAGTAATGATAAGATTGGCATCGATGATGGATGACAGCAATGATGACAAAGCCCAACATTCACTTGTGGACGATAGTATCCTCTCTTGAGGATGGCAGGTATAACACTCTGCTCATGAGAGTGGTCCTTACTAAGGATGACCCTGCAGAATGTTACTCTCGCGTGGAGAGTACCCACATTCATTTGTGAATTCTGTAGAATAACACTCGCTCAAGAGTGGTCCTACCCTCAGTGGTATGGATGCTCTACGATGAGTTCTCGCGGACGACAGGACCAACATTTCGTATGCAATCGCGATCTGTTATGCAAACAATACTCTTGTATGGAGAGTATGCCTACATTCATATGTAGATACCATAGAATAACACTCGCCTGAGAGTGGTCCTTACCTTAGTGGTATGGATGCTCTATGATGAGTCCTCACGGACATTGTAGTATAACACTCACTTGGGAGTGGTCTTAACCTTAGGGGTAAGCATGTTCTACGATAAGGGCCGACATTTTGTATGCAGCCGACATCTGCTCTGCAGACAATACTCTTGCATGGAAAAGTATGCCTACACATGAGTATATATACCGTAGTATAACACTCACTTAGGAGTGGTCCTAACCTTAGTGGTATGTATGGTTTACGATCAGTCCTCACGGATGACAAGGCCTGCATCTAAGTGCGGTCGAGATCTACATTTAGTTATAGAAGATTTAGCTGATCGATTTCATGGATCATGCTGATGGAGGATTGCCTCGTCCTTGGACTTACGTCCTAAAGTGATATGGATTGATCATCCCGCAAAAGGATCATGTGTACTGCAAGTAGCGTGGCGGCGAAGGATCAGAAAATCAAAGCGTTGTTGCAAAGGATCGAGAAGATCGAAGTGTTGTTGCAAAGTATCGAAATGATCAAAGTGTTGCTACTACGAAGGATCAGAAGATCGAAGTGCTGTTACAGAAAGATTGAAGATTAAAGTGTTGCTACGAAGGATCGAGAAGATCGAAAGTGTTGCAAAGGATCAAAGATCGAAGAACTACTACAAAGGATCAGAAGATCGAAGTGCTGCTACGAAGGATCGAAAGATCGAAGTGTTGCTACAAAAGGATCAAGTGGTCATGTGATGCAAAAGACGAAGACATTGAAGAGTAATTATTCCAGTTACTGACTGTGAAAACTTCCTATGACGTATAGATGTATTACCTCAATACTGCAGAAGTTATTGTCTCTATGTTCTCCTATAGTCTATGATGATGTTGTCAGTAGAATAACCTTCTCGTTAAGGGGGAGTGTTGAAATATTTTAACTTTAAAGGATATTCTAAATGTATTTACTAATGTAACCCAAGGGAGATGTTATTATTCCTCCGTCGAGGTGGTATTATTGTAATTGGTCATCATAGAGTCATGAGGTAAAGCCTCCATTGTAAGTCAGGTCATTAGTACCCTGATGAATAAATATCATATATTGTTTTGAATCTTTCTAGGTGAAGTCGGCCAGATAGTTTAGTGGGGCCGACTTGTTTAGGGTAAAAGTCAGTTGGCTCAATGTCTATAAATAGAAGAGTTGTGCTACTCATTAGAACACAGACTCGCTCACTTGAGTAGTGCATAGGAGAGAGGGAGAGAGAGACTTATCTGCAAGGAGGAGAATACATGTTTTGGGGTTTTATCTTATACATCTTATATAGAACGAAGTTTTGCTGCGTTTTGTTCCCCTTGAGGATTTCCCACAATAAATATTGTGTTTATCTTGTGATTGTGTTTCTTTCAATGATCCTGCATATGCTACTGTTGTGAATTTGAATTGAACACTAATGATATCTAGTCTAGCATATGAAATCTTAACAAGAGGTACAATGGAGTATGGGTTGGTTTATGAGCGCGGGGGGAGTGTACAGTTAGCAGGCTTCACAGAGGTTGATTGGGCAGGATGTGTAGAGGTCCGGAAAAGCACTTCAAGTTGAAACTTCAGCATTGGATCAAGGGTTGTCTCTTGGTTCAGCAAAAAGCAGAAGTCAGTTGCATTGAGCTTGGCAAAGGTTGAGTACATGGCAGCCAGTTTGGCTGCTTTTGAGGGAATGTGGTTGAGGAAGCTGCTTTCAGGGTTGTATGAGTGTGAGGGCTACAGTAGTTCACTGTGACAATCAGAGTGGCAATAGGCTATCTGAAAATCCAATGTTCCATGATCGGAGCAAACACATAAACATTCGGTACCACTTCTTGAGAGACTGTGTACAAAGAGGAACCATTCGGTTAGAGTAGATACAGACAGATGAGCAAGTGGAGGACATTTTCACCAAGGCACTTTGCAGACAAAGTTTTGTGAAGTTCAAAGACAAGCTGGGGTTGCTACCGAATCCCTTTCTCGTTGAGAGGGAGTGTTAGAAAGTGGCAACAAGGAAGGTCTTCTAGCATTGCATGTGTCCTTGCATGCTAGAAAGGCATTAAACAGGAAGCCAAATGTACTTAAGTGATTTTACTAAGTTTTGACTTAGGAAAATACTTTAATTATTCTAATTTGATTTTGACTTAATGGAATCACTTTTATAAAGTGAAAAGTGAAATAAACTTAAGTGATGGTTAATCTATTCTTGGCCATTGATCTCACCGAAGGATCACATCCATTGATCCATAGTGAAGGTTAGGGTTTTTGCTTAGCCATTGAGTTAAAAGGAGATTTGGTGGATAGGACACGTACACAGGAGAGATACAAACAAGGAGAAGTCGGACGAAGGAATTTACTGGAAAAAAAATGGAGCACCTACCCGACAAATTCACCGAGGTACCAAGCTGAGGAGGGACCGTACAGATCACGCAGAGTAGCACCGTACACAGTAGCAGGGTCGTACAGTTGTCGTACGAATTTCGTATGGTTGACGTCAACACCGTACGGATTCTATACTGCTGATGTAGGGGCTCATGCAGAGTAGCACCGTACACAGTAGCAGGGTCGTACAGTTGTCGTACGAATTTCGTATGGTTGACGTCAACACCGTACGGATTCTATACTGCTGATGTAGGGGCTGTACAACTGCGTAGGGTGGTCGTACCTTGTTGTTGGGGTGTTCAGTGATTTAGGAGAGGTTTCCATTCTCCAAGTTAGGTGTATTTATCTGCTGGTTGTAAAAGTTCCATATCTCGATAATATAAATTTCATATCTCACTGTTGCACCGGTTTTCCCATCTTGGGTTTTATCCCGGGATTTTCCATACCCAAATACTGTGTCTATATTTTATGTAATGTTGTGGATGTTTCTCAATATTTACTTTCCGCTGCAATACTAGTAAAAGAAATTCATGCGTGGTTTCCAGTAACAAATTAAATATACTGTTTAGCCCTAGTTTGAATTTTAAAGGAAAATTTACAACCCCAAGGTCCAAAAAGAACAGATATTCTAATGTGGTTATCGTTGATGGATAGAATACCTACCTGGGACATTTAACAGAAGAAAAACAAACATAGACCAGGTATGTGCTACCTTTATAGAAATTAGGAGGAAAACTGTATCACATATTTTTATCAGGTGTCCTTATTCTGTTCAAATCTGGGTTGATATATGTCGATGGATAGGTATTAACAATGTTTGGTGTTGCTATTCTGTTGAGGACACCTGAAAAAAATATGGTATAACAAATCTGAGCTAAAAATAATTGTGCAGTCCCATATTTCACAGTTTGGGGTATTTGGCTGACCCGAAATAATAGCCTCTTTCAAGACAGGCTGATGATCATTGATAACACTTCAAGTCTCCATGTAGATCGTTGGAGTGGCACAACAATATACAACACAAGGGTCAATTTCAAAGACTCGAGTCAGTGGCGAGCTTTATTGAAACAAATCATTCCCTTGGGGTTTTTTTGACAATGCATGTTAGGGAGAAGACTCACAATGTGGCATTGGAGGAGCTCTCCATATACAGGAAGACCATAATTTAGACTTTTGTACTTGTGTGGTTAGAGGTACCAACAACAAAGTAGAACTTTTTGCTCTACGTTCCTTCTTAAAGCTGTTAAAAACACAAAATTTGTGCACACATTTCACTGGCACATTTTGTCAAACACCTAGCTCACCTCTGACATCAATCTTCTACAGGAAGCTAACACTGATACATTTCACATTGATTAATTTCTCATGCACTGTAAGCCGATGTTCTGCTAACTAGGCACATTTTATAGCAGAAACAATTACATAACAACAGACAATCATAACACATTTCACACTGATATTTTGGTCCAAAGACCCTGGAAAAAAACCCTAGGGGTATAACCAGTCAAGAAAGTTCTTTATTGAGCTTCTTAGAAAAATATGAGAGGATTACAGCAGTAGAATATTGTAGCATAAAACACAGTACAAATAAAAAATCTGTACCAGCACTTCTTCTAACAGCATGCCAAAAGTACCCAGAAATAGCTACAGAAAACCTCCTCGAAATATGTGCAAAGGTACAGTTGTACCAGCCACTGTACAGTCTTCCTCTTTGAAACCAAATTAGTCACAGCCACAAAAATTCACATACAATGGCAGCAAACTCTTACCAAGCAAATCTGGCCCCACCTCGAAAACTGTGCATGACTGACAGCCTCAATTTCTGTGTAGGAACAGCAATACGGCCTCTGTAAATTCGTACAGTATGGCCTCCTCTGTTGCAGTACAGACCAGCAATCACTGATGGAGATCCCTTGGAACTCGTGCCATTGCTTTCTCCTTGAAATATATGCCCAACCTCACTACTGTAATTAATGCTGAGAATTTTGGGAATTGTGCCACTGTTTTCTCCTCAAAATTGTGCCCTCCTCCTTAGCTATCTCTCCCTCTTCCTCTTCTCAGCTCAAATCTTCTTGCTCTCTTGAAAAATGTGCTTCACACACTTCTCACAAATCCCCTCTCTAGGAATTTGAGCCACTCCAAAAACTCTCTTTGGAATAAATGAAATGAAGTCTCATGCTCCTTTTATTAATCTCATTAGGGTAACTCCCATGGCTTTTCAACTTCTAGGGCTGAGATTTGATCTTGGCCCACAAGATCAAGGGTAGTGTTTTAATATAAAGTTCACTTAAATCACTTAAGTGAACTATATAAAAACACATTTCTTTTTGAAAAGTCACTTCACCCTAAATATTTAAAAAGTGCACTTTATAATTTAAAAGTCACTTTATAAACATAATAAAGTAGATCTCACTTTTAAATTAAAAAGTCACATCATAAAGTACTTTAATAAAAAACTCATAAAGTCACTTTATGACATTTAATGAGACTTCATATTTTCTCGGACCCCTGCACCTAGGCACCTGATGCAGGAGTACCTCCAAGCTACAAAACACTAACAAAAGTTGGCACTCTTAAAGGATATTACAAATCTCCAGGTATTCGATGATTCGTCTTTTGTTCTCAGTTGAATGAAGGGAGGTCAAATGATTCAGGACATCGCTCTTTAGACTTTAGCTAGTCAACTCGAGGTAGTTTTCAAAGAATTCGCCGATATCACATTTTCTCACATATACAGAAAATTTAAAAGGGAGGTAGATGCTTTGTCAAAGACAAGTTTGACTCGACCACCGGGTCATTTATTCATAAAAGAATCCAAGCTTGGAATTGTTAAAGATAGTGCAACTACAAGATCCATTCTCTGAATGGAACCCTAGACAGTTAACCAGGGTTCCTGGTCAGTTAACTAGGCAGAGTAAGTCCCTAGCAGGTACCCTAGGGCCCCCAGCAGTCTATTGGGGTTCTTGGTCTGGGACCAAGCAGGTTGATTCCATGGAAAAGTCCCTAGCATGTGGCTAGGACCCCTATCTATCTCTAGGGCATTTTGGTCAGGAACTAGACAATGTTTGGTCATAAGGACCAAGCAGATCCTACAAGCCAAGACAGAGACATCCTGGTCTAGAACCAAGCAGATTCTTGGACTAGGACCAAGCAGGTCCTGCTAGTGTGTACCTGGTCAGTTAACTAAGTGGAACTTGGTTGGTCAACCAAGATGTGATGTGTGATGCCCTCCTCTTCTAGGTCTTCGAGATGGTTGAGCTAAGTGGCCTCCTCAAGGGACTGGCCACCCCTTGTTGGAGTCACTGGCATTGACCTTAGGAGCAGTTAGGAGGACCAGAGGACCACATCATCCAGTTTGGGCCTTCCTTATATGGTGATGATAAAAACTTCAAGTTATTGTATGGAACACTTGTGGCCCACATACCTTGAGACAGAAGATAAAAGTCTGGTTGTTTCTCCTTATGGGTAAAAGGGTTGTTCTCCCACATCAATTATACACCTTGGTCTTGTGGATAAAAGGGTTGTCTTCCCACTTGGTTGTGACACCTCTTGTTAACTTGTGGTTAACCTTGTGTTGACCTCTCCCTTGTTGTGCTAGCGCCCCCTCTTGAGTGTGGTACCTTGACCCTTTTGTTATGATGACTTAGCTTTAATTTATATTTTGTATTTGAAAACCCTCCTTAATGTATGACGTCTTGACTTTTAGGGTAAACCCTAAGTCAATGAAGAATTAGAAGGGAGATCCTTCTAGAAGTCTTTAAGAGGTTATAAATACATTTCTAATTCTTCATTGTGAGATCATCTTGAAGTGACATTTTAGATCTGATTTGTGTGACTATTCTAGGTTTTTTACAACAGCCATCACTTCTTTGGTTCTTTTGCTGCTAGGAAGTGTGCTGCCACCTGTTTGAGGGTTCCTATGCTGCTGGTTGAGGGCTTCACTGTATGGTAGGGCTGTCATCCCCTCTGATTTGGGATGTCACTGCCTGTTCACTACCTGCACAGGCTACCGTCCTAGTTGCTGAGGGTTGTGAGAGTGTCGTGACCTGTGTGTGAGGGAGTCGTAACCTTGCTGAGCCTTGTTGAGGGTGTCGTGAGACTGTGTGAGGGAGCCGTGACCTTGCTGAGGATTGTTGAGGGTGTCGTGACCTGTTTGTGGGCTCAACAGCTGAACCGTGGGTTGTTTGTTTTGTTGTACCTTGCTGTGGTCTGTTTATTGTAAGGTCAACTGAGCTGTGGGCTTGTTTATTGGACTGTCACCTTGGCGTGGGCTTGTCTATTGGGTTTCCACCTTGCCATAGGCTGTTTTGTGGACTATCAACTGTACTGTGGACTGATTGTGGGTTGTCACCTAGACCGTTGCCCTTGTTGGGCTGTTTGTTGAGACCACTGCCCCTGTTGGTCTCTTTGTTGAGGCGGCTGCCCTGTGTGGGCTGTTTGAGCAGGTCGTTGCCCTGTGTTGGGCTATTTGAGTTGGTCTCTCTCTGTGTTGGGCTGTTTGAGGTGGTCTCTACCTGTGTTTGGGTTGTTTGAATGGGTCACTGGTTGCGTAGTCTTTTATGTGACTGCCCTAGATTGTTTTTTTCTAGGTTGAACACTTGTTAATTGTCCTGGTTCTTGAGGTTGATCTTGGTCGTCTTGACTGTTGTACCTTCTTGTCTAAACCTATCCTACAGCACTTATCTATCTCTCTCTCAGGTATGTACACGCGCTCAGGTAAGGGCCAGATGTGTTCTACTTAGTGACTTGTCTCTGAGAGACAAGGTCTGATCTGAAAGTATTTCTGAGTATAAGGAAGGTTCAACTCAGTCCTAAATGTTTTGTTAATGTACTGCTGTTCATAATTTTATTGGTACTGCTTTTACAGTGCATTTTCGCAGCGGTTATAATTTTATTACAAATCCCAGCTTTAACACAGTGATCCTTAAGGGAGTGTTAAAGTTTAAAGAGATGAAAATTATATTTGTTTTTTATTAGACTTTTATTACTGCTGCATTTTTACTTCAGTACTTTACAGTTTAAGTTTGCATTAAAGTACAAGTTTGTTAAATTTTATGAAAACCCTAAAACTTCATCAGGAATCATCACTGATTACTCACTTGATATCTGATATAGCACTTTATATTTGTTTTTGTCTTAGCTGTGATATTATTTACATAATTGTCGAAGGTCTTGACGATCTATAATATTTCAATCTACTAGACTGTATATGAAGGTATTACATGATCAGTAAAGAATAGTTTGAGCTTCAGTGAAGAATCACTTCTGAGACCTCTGTATAGAGCATGAAAGCTCATATGAGACCAAACTTGTATAGCTTACTTTTATTCTGCTCTGCGGGGTAATAAAACCTGCCTACTTTGTAATGTGCAAAAGCACCTGAAGAATGTACCTTCTGTTCTACTCTGAATAGAAAGTATGCTTTTTTTCATGAAAAAAACAAGTAAAAATTTCAATGACAGCCATTAAAGACAACAGAATAATGTGAATATTTTACTCCTTTCTAAAAAGAAAGTCATAGTAGAAAACAAGAGACAAAAAGTTGAAGTACGATTGGGACTACTCTTGCGAAAAATTCATTTATGAGTTCTGAAGTTATTACTTCCTCTGAGCATGTTGGCCTTAATATTCCACCAAGAGATTGGCTAGGAGGTGGTTGATGAAGAGGTAAACCTTCTGAACCAACAGCCTGAGCTTCTAGACCAGGATTAACTGAAGTTGAAGGCACATCAAATGGCAACCTGAAAGAAGAGAAATCAGTTTGGCCCACTGAGTCTGCTGAACTGGCACTCCGAACACCTCCCCACTGTCTTTTATGTTTCAACTTATTCTTCTTCTTTTCCTCAAGCCAAAGCTCCACTAGCCATTCTCTGGGTAAAGTGTGGCTCTGCCTTACAGCCAGTGTGCATGGATGGATAGTTGATGAATACCTTGATTCACACAGTTTGGGACTTACAAGAGAATGACCCAAATCGGTGCCCTTGAATATGCCAGTTGACAAAGATCTAATCCCTTGGACATTTTTAACCCCTACATCGCTGTTCAGTTGGCTAGCGAACACACAACCCAGGAGAATTCCTTCCTTGCGAACTCCCAGACTAATAAATTGCTGATCGTTCTGCTGAAAATGAACTTTCATGACTCCATCCGTTCTTTCTGCCGTGCTGAATGATTTGATCTCGACTTTCTTGTTTATTTTATGAATAATATGGAACCACTTTCCAACTCTATTCATGTTGATCATAGAGAAAGTCACACCTGTTCCATGAAATTATGACCAGTCAGTCTGGAATTTAATTTTATTACTTTATCAATAATACAGAACCATAAGGCATTGTATATACGAATTCCGTTGCCAGTTTTTTGTTTGCAAATATAAGAAGTATTTTCTCAAAAACAAACAGAACCATAAATTGCAACTCATATTTTTTATTTTGACCATGTAATCAAAGAACAATCTCTCGAAATATATTAGAGAGTACCTTGAAAAATGGATAAATGCGTCTGAAAGGAAAACGAATCAACCAACATGGGTTAAAACCCTTTTAAAAACACACATTTTTAGGGCAACAGAAGAGTATTGATTATATTTAATTTGATATCTCTAAACATGTGATCCAAGGAATTGTACATTAAATATAAAATAGATGACATCTACCACAAAAAAGGAGGTAAAAGAAAAAAGAACTCGTGCAGGTGGAGAAGGTTACCAACAATAATTCTCTTGCCGATTTTGTGTCATGATTTTATTCCAAATCTCTCAAGGGGATGTGTTAGCACCCAACATTGCAACTTGCAATATCCTTGTGCTAACTTACAGTTTCACAGTTACAGTCTCGCCACGTGCATGCTACTTTTTCAGCTGTTACATTCTATGCACATGATCTTCCATGCAAACAGAGATAACAAAAGCACATTGCTTGGGAAAGTTTGGCTCTATTTTTACCCCATATCGCCACTTTTGATGGAAAAGATGATGACTAAGTTCAGCTCCTGTTTATGCTTGTTTTCTATGGTATACCTGTTCATATACTGCATTGATTTGAGGGCAATTTGGGAGCATTGCATGCATGATTGTCACACCTATTCATGCATTGCCACTTGAGATTTGCAACAGCAGATTGAGCTTGATCTTCAGTAGTATTTTAACACTGTTCTTGAGTTCTTTCAATCCTACAAGGATCACCCTCTTTGAGAATCCTGAAGAAAATGGCATTCAAAACGGTTTTTGAATAACCTTACATAAGTTTTTTGTTCTCCATTTGCCAAACCAGGTTGAAAGAGGCCGAGACAGAAGATTTCCCTCAACAATAAAACCCATAATCGATTCAAGATAAGCGAATTTCTTGCAATTTGCATTTGTGGTTGGTATGAGCCCACTTAAACCATTGCTCACGGCCATTAGATACAAAAGGTTCTGCAAACGACCAATGTTGTCTAGCAATGACTCTTGAAGGTTATTCTCTGAGTGTTCAATATTTTTGAGAAACAAGGATTGTAGGAACTAAGGTTTCAACACTATGGAATGAGTTTGGCCTACCCACAGATAGAACAAATGAGTTTGACCTACCCACAGATAAACCAAATTGAAACTAAATCTAAACGAAACAAAAAAAATTATAAAAAAAAGAAAAAGAAAAAAACTAGAATGGAAGAAAGAGTACTTACAGGAATCCTCAGGCTTATCAACAAAGAAGAGTATTTACAGGAATCCTCAGAAAAAAAAATCGCATAGAGAAGGAAGATCTAACATTAGTAGAAGATGGGCGAGATTCCATCCTCTGCCCTTGCAAAACTGGAGTGGCCTCTCATGTACATCCCTGTGGATCGCTTTTAGGTTTCATGGTTTCATTCCATCCTATGCTGTTGCAAAACAGGAGTGGGCTCTCATGTCCATCCGTGTGGATCCCTTGCAGTTATCATTATATTATGTTTATTTTCAGTTGGATCCCTTTGAGCTTTCATTACGTTTATTTAGTTGTTTTTGTTTTTCATTTCTTATTTGTTGATATGAGATATATTAGATATAATATAATATATATATATATTAAATTTATAATATTAATAATATTATATTTAATATTTATATATTATAATATAACAATATTATATATTCTAATATATTAGGCACAAAGTTTATAATGGTTTTCGCAATGTCACTCACCACGACATTTACTTCCCACACTTTCTGTCTTTTTAATGATAACTTTAGGGCATTCCTAAAAGCTAACGAAGGTAAAAGATGAATTATATAAAAGGCCAAATTGATGATGATATTTTATTAAGCAAGGATATTAATGAGATTTAATCATTAAACATGAATATGTTAAATATAAAGTTTTGAAAGGGGTGTGGAGGATTGAAGAATATTTTTCTTAGTAAGATAACCTAGGCACATACCAAATTTATTATAAACAGTAATTACTGCTATATAAGAGACAATATAGTGTATTATGGACTAACAATCTATTACTCATGAAACAATGAGGTTTACCTTTTGATAAAATGGTCATAATGAGGTCAAAACTAGGCAAAACCTAGGGTTTGTTGTTTCTGTACCAAACAAATTACAGATTTTAAAAAGTAATACCGACACAATGATGATGAATGAAGGATGTTATAGATTCAATGAGATATGACTAATCATAAATGATGATTTTAGCTATTTCGACCCATCATGAAAAGTCAAGAAAAGGATAATCAAGCTATAGTGTCTTTAAAGGCTAGAAAGATCAATCCTAGAGCTAATCGCTTCGCTAGGATAAAATCACTAGTCAAAAAGCTTGTAAGCATAAACGGTTGGAGCGAGGCCATATAAAGCGCAAGAAAAAAACCTCAGTGTGAGGACGTCGAAGAATTACAGTTAGGGTTTAAACTACCAAAAAAAAAGCTGCAAAACTTGTAGTTATTCGAACATCTTCATGCCAGAATCGCCACAGCCCACGACGAGCACACAGCCCATGAAGAGCACATTCTAACCACTATGAGCCATTAGGAAGTCTAATCTTTCTCTGTAGCATCCATTCCTTGTTCATACTCTCCAAAAATAGCAGATTCAACACATACATTGATCCAAAATCCCAATACAAATGCCAATGAAGTTCAACAGTACCTACACATCCCAACAATTATATTGTTCTCTGCATTCAAATTCCTTGTAGATATTTTGCATGATTCAAGAATCAAATACATCCAAGGCTTCTAAGCATACACAGATAGACCACCCACAACATTTGGAATTTTGCCCATCACAACACAAAAAATCCCACATAAAACCCCACTAAAAACCTGAAAACCAACACTAACGGATCGACACACAAATTTGGCCCTCAAAATAGCACATTCCCAAATCTTATAAAAAACTTCCCCAACATGGAAGCCCACCACACAATTCTGAAGGAAAAACACAAATACCCTCTGTTATCACATATATAGTAGTCGGGCTACCATATTCTATTTTTCAGATTCCAGTACATTTTTCAGCCAGCTCCCTTACATATGATATGTTGAGATGAGCATTTATGATGGATCATTATTTGATTGATGGACTATAGTACTCTCCCATGCAATGACTGAGTCTCAGGAGACTCATATTTGAGGATTGATGTAGTCATTTAGCCATTTGCAGAGCAGTAGTAGTGCCCAAATTTGCATCAGTTTTTTCTTATTGGACAGATTGTGGTTCGGATGGATTATTTACATGTTTATGACTCAACTTATAGTATCTTGTGTTATAGTTATCAATGCTCTTATACTCATTCTTGTGACATGTATTAGCATTTAGTGTCATGATTCGGCGGTCATATAAATATGTGGACTTGAATGTATTGATATTGTGTATTGATGTCCCTACTCAAATCTGGAAGTTTTTTATCTATATACATTGGTTTTACCCTCCTTAGGGAGAATAGAGGTAGTCATTCCCACCATACTTTGGCTTGCTAGTGTTGGTTTCATTATTCACTATCTCCACCCATCCATTACCTCCCAGTTATTTTTCTAACCTGACCTACTATTTGACTTGTGACATGGAGGAGCTTTCCCCATTAGAGCCTCTTTGTTGGATAAGCTTCCTTGTTTATTTGTGTCTCGACTCTGAGTTGCCTAGGTTGTGTTGGCTAAACCTGAAACAAGTAGCACTGCCATCAATACAATGTATTTGGAAATGAAATGAATATCTTATGAAAAAGTCCATTCATGAAAAAGTAGTGTTTTTAAACATGAATGCAAGGCAAGCCTAATGAAATTGGCTTTGAAGAACAATGAATATCTTAAAACATTTATGAAAAGGAGTGTTTTTCAACATACATGAATGCATAAAGCCTAAAATAATAAAAACCCATGTAATAAATACATGGACCAAGGCTATGGAAAATCAAAGACCCAAAAAGCAATGGTTCCTAAAGGTATATCTAAGGATTGATGGCCTCACTTGTATTGATTTGGATTGTGAGCATTTGTCAAGGTGAATAAGCATTTCTAAAAGTAACTTACCCATTTGTGAGACACTTCCATCCCCTGTGGTGTTGCTTGTCCGTCATATGCTAGAGTGAGTATCCCCTTTCCATATCTGAAGTGTCATAGTGTCAAGTTGGTAGTCACCATTTTGCCCTAACCTTGTGAATTTTAGCCTTCACCTTTCACTAGCAAATTGATTACAACTATGAAGTGAGTATGGTCTTGAAAGTCTGATCCGAGTTATAATAAATAAATGAAACCTTATATATTTGGTTGATAGATCGCCAGTGAAATGATTTCTACTTGTTATAAGTGTTATTTGAATGATTTGTAGAGCATGTCTTAACCTTTGAACACTTGCAGCGGATGGATGTTAGCCTAGGTTATATTATTAGTTATATAGTCATTTACAGATTATTATTTTGTCTATATAGGTGTATTGGATATTGTAGATGATCATGCAGAGACCTAGAGGGTGTATGAGTATGCACCTTAGATGGATTTGGACTCCCCGAGTCCAATGAGACAGCTTGTGTTCAGTTCCGGGCAGTAGCAGGGATGAGGCATTGTATGAGGAGGGGGTGATCCAGCCACTTGTTTGTACCATATTACCCCCCTCCTAGAGATCTTAGAGGGCTCAGTTGGATAATACAGGCACCCTAGGAGGCAATTTTTGGCATATCACGTTTCCTGAGGTAGATAAAAAATAATTAAAATGGCTACTAAAGAATTTGATTTGGGCTACTAAGGCAGGGAAATGGCACGGGATGAGTTATGATGATGAGTGTGATGTCTTCCGCTCCTTCTCCAGCAGCTGCAGCACTTGGATGGACCCACATCCATTTTTCGGGCATATTTTATTATTTTATGGAGCTTTTGGAGGCTCACGATTTCCTCAAAGAGGCATTATTTTGCATGTAAAAAATTATATTAATTTTTATTGTGCCATGGGGACACACTAGGGGTGTTAATTAATACCCCCTGGACCCACCATGAGCTTTATTCATTTTTATTTAGTGGGATCCCCTCTAAATTATGTTGATCTCAACCATTGATTAGAACAATTTGATCTTTTAAGCTTAGCCACCCATTTGAAAGATGGTTATGATTTTGGTTCTCTCATTCCTATTTAAATGAGAGAGCTTCTCATTTGTAGAGGGTCTTTGGCTCTTTGATCTGGATAATGGAAAACTATTCTTGCGGAAATTTTTTGGATCTCCTTTGCATATAGTGTTCCTAGATGGTGATTGGAAAATCTATTGCTTCCTAGCATTTGGGTATTTCTTGTGAGATCGATATATTTTTGGGAAACATTATCTTGTCTACAGGAGGACGACTTCAACTTGGGCATTTTTGCAGGGGTCCCTCAACTCGCTTGGCTTGGATGCCTTTTGTATCAGGGGGTGTTCATTAGTCTCGTGTGATTTATGATTTCATCTTGCTATTTTTCTGTAGCATTTGTTATTTTCTCATGACGCAACAAATCTAATATGGTTGACGTTTGTTGTGTAGGAGAGAGGGCACAGTGGCTTCCTTGGACAAATCGTTTTACATAGAAGCTCCTTCAAATCTTCTCAAATTGATCAGGACGACATAGATCATCATCACTAAGGAATCTACAAGGATATCCAGGTAAGATCTACAAGTTAGTCTTTCTTTTTCTAGATCTCAATCCATTGACATCTTCATTTTCATGTTAAAACCCTAAATATTAAAAACCAAAAAATATTATAGATCAAACCGCTTGATCTCGGGGCAAACCATTTCTGGGTTTTGTAGATCACGTCAAACCCTAAGTGGTTCTTCCTCAATGTTGGGCTAAAAGTGATTCCATTAGGCCCAAATCCCAAGGCACTGTTCTCCAAACCCTAACGATACCCTTCTTTTTGCCTCTTTCTCCTACGAGTTGACCTTTTCTTTGTGGCTCAGGTGCTTTGACACTGTCATACCTTCTTTTGAGTCTACCTCGTGGTACTAGATAGCCCCAATCTCGTTTTTACCCTTCATGCATTGGTCACGTTTCCCAAGGCAATGGACATCTTCATCTTTTGCTAGTACCTTAATCTTGGATCTAATATTGGGCTTATAGGTCACTTGTGTCTTGAACTTGGATCTAATTTCACATCTCATAAACCTTGATCCAAACCCTAGCTCACTTGGTGACATCATCCATAGATCTAGGGTTCCCTCCACCTTACACCTTATGTACTTCAACTCCATTTGATTTGATCTGGTGTTTAGGTCTGATCTCCCCTATCCGGAGTAGATCTGGGTCTCCCCATTGTTGTCTTGGGCTAAGATAACATCAAGTGAAGATTTCCTCGATTAGCGTGACAACCATCCATTTGGAACTCGAGGCTATCTTGGTTCCACCTCTTTAGTTGCACATCCCTCTACCATCCATCCTGGATCCACCTCATAGAGGAAACTACAAGTTTGGTGATAACATCCTCACAACATATTACTCCAATACCGCCATTAGAAGGCATACACGACCGCAATTCATTCCATTTTTTCAAATTCAAAGACAACACAAACACCGCCACTACACTAAGAATATGCCTATATGGAAATGAAGACATCCTATTTGGTCCTTGCACCTTCTCCAAGCAAGTTGTCAACCTAAAAAATCAAAGTGCCTGTCAAAAAACACACAAAAACCCTAAGAAATGCCCTCATTTTACACCTTGTGTTTTTTTAATATTTGTTTTTATATATTTATTTATTTATTAAACCCTTGTTTTGAAATTCTTCAGAGGCTTCAAAAATTCTTCTTCGTTGCACATATATAAACAAAAAAAAATTAACAATATAGAACATAGCCAGAAAATCATTTAAATGGTTGCGTGTTTCTATTATTACATGCATGAGATAGAAACTACCTCACTCCTTCATGAAAATGACTAGCTACAAAAACCCTCAATTTTTTCCCCAAATTTTTCTTGCCCTCCTTATTGAGGTTTTTTTTTTAATTGTTAAATAATTATATTATTATAACATTTATATTATTATATTATTATTTATATAATATTATTTATTTAATTAAAATATTTATAATAATATTTATGATTTTATTTCTTTATAATGTTTCACCTTAATATATCAAGAACATGTTATATTAATATTATATATATTAAATATTCAATAGTAGTTATTAACATATATAAAATACTGGATTGTTATAACACATGTCATTGAAGACCTGGAGGAGATGTGCGCTGAGAAGGTCGAGATTGATCGGCTCTTCGAAGGCACCGCCGGCAGGAAGGCCTATGTTGCAAGTTGCACAAGATCAAGAGAGGAGGAGAAGCGTAAGTGCATGCATGGAGGATCCATGTTCTGGTTCGTGCATCGCCTCTGATCTGCAAGCATCACTTATGCATGAAACGATCTGCATGCAAGCTTGAAGGATCATGTTATGTTGCCGCGAGATCCCACCGGGGATTGAGATTGTTGCAGGTGGGGATTGGCTTGTAAAGGTTCAGATTTGAAGTTGGATTCGAAGTTGCCTTAAGGGGACAAGGATCTGGGGTAGAGAGGAGTTCGCAGAACCACCTATGTTGCAAGTTGCACAAGATCAAGAGAGGAGGAGAAGCGTAAGTGCATGCATGGAGGAGCCATGTTCTGGTTCGTGCATCGCCTCTGATCTGCAAGCATCACTTATGCATGAAACGATCTGCATGCAAGCTTGAAGGATCATGTTATGTTGCTGCGAGATCCCACCGGGGATTGAGATTGTTGCAGGTGGGGATTGGCTTATAAAGGTTCATATTTGAAGTTGGATTCGAAGTTGCCTTAAGGGGACAAGGATCTGGGGTAGAGAGGAGTTCGCAGAACCAATGGTGGCTGAGGAGGACAGATTCGAGCCACCCTCTGCCCCGATATCGAAAGTGTTCAAGAAACTAGTCACTACGCAAAGCAAGAGAGTTTCTAATGGAGCCCCCGTGAATTCATCAAGCGGATTGAGGATGTACCGGTTGTTGCCCTACTGTTGGAGGACACTATTCACATGGCACTCTCGTTGGCAAATCGGGTGTTGATAGAGCAATTCACTGGACTCTAGCCATCACCAAAAACCACTAAGAGCTGGGTTCAGAGGAAGTGGAGACCATTGATTTCGAAAAATGTTGCATCTTACTTAGTGGGTCAAGGATATTTCTTGTTTGATTTTGAATCTAAGGATGACAAGGATCTAATATTCCGAAATGGACCCTATTTCATGGGATCGCAAGGCCTTTACCTGAATGGTTGGACGTCGGACTTTGATCGTGAGGAAGATATTCCCAAAGTCATCCAAGTTTGGGTTAGGCTACCAAACCTACCAATGCATTGCTGGAATCCAAAATCGCTCAAAGCAATTGGAAACGCCCTGGGAAGGTATATCGACATGGCAAGCGCAAAAGATCAATATGCTTATGCCCGCATCTATGTGGAGGTGGATCTAGAAGCTGGATTACCGAAGGCAATCATGCTCATAGTTGGAAATTGGTATCGCTACCAAAAGTTGGACTATGAACAGCTGACATTCAAGTGCATAGGGTGTCATGAATACATGCACTTCTATCGTAACTGCCCACAAAAGTAGGAGGCCCAGTAGGAAAAGGAGGAAGGATGGAAAACATTAAAGAAGAGCAAGACAAAAGCAAAAAGCAAAGAAGTGCAACAGAAAGAAGTGGAAAACAATGTACCAAGGAGAACCCCTCTGGAAGGAAATCAGGAAGTACAAATGGAGAGTGAGACTAGGGGTGGACCTATTGTTACAAAAGAGAAATCCAACAATTGAGAGAATAAGGAACCATAAAAAGAAGTTACCTTATCAGACCAATCTGAGAAAGATAACGCATCACCGATCCATTCATATTCAAGAGCAGAGGTGGTAAAAGAAGGAGTAGACCAGGAAAAATCAGAGGAGGAATCTGATACTAAGGAAGAGGAAGAAGAGGAAGGGGAGTTCGAGATGGCTATGCCAAGCAAGAAGAAGGCAAGAGGAAGGAAATCAACCAAAGAAGTGAGGGAGCAAGCCACGTAAAAGGACAAACTGCAAGGGTCTCAGTTAACCTTGGAAAAACTTATTTGAAATCCTAGAAACACTCATCATCAAGGGCTATTACATAAAGGGACTCCCTCATCTACCAAAAGTAAGTAATGAAGGTCCTCTCCTAGAACTGTAGAGGTCTAGGCAGTAAAGTGAAGGAAGAAGCTATGAAAGACTTGATTAGATTAGCCCAACTAGACATCTTACTGATCCATGAGACCGAGATGGAGAAAGAAGCATTTCTCCAAGTAAGTGCAAACGTTTGGAAGAAAGGAGGTGGAACTGCAGTTAGTTCCAAGGGAGCCTTCGGAGAAATAGGAACGCTTTGGGATGATCATAAATCTGATTTAGTTGAAACCAAGCATAGTTCTCATTGGTTCCTCACTATGTTATTGCAGAAAGAATATAATATCCAGGTAAGACTCTTCAATAATTATGTACATGGCTCTTATGCTGAAAAAAAAAGTTTGTTGGAATCTACTTCGAGATGAAAGGAGCAACTTGTTGGGAAATGTCATTCTAGCCAACAATAAAATGTCATTTTAAACCAAGCTGGAAAAAGAGGAGGGTGGTTGGTTAGAGACCCTATAACGGAGCAAGTTGACGAGATTATATTGGACTGGAATCTATAAGATGTCATTCCATCTAAAGGAAAGTACACTTGGAATAATAAGAGGCTGGGGCTAGGGCACATAGCTGCCAGGATGGATAGATTTTTGGTCCAAGACTCCTTTCTCCTTCTGGGACTGAATCCTTCTTCTAAAATCTTATCGTTTAGGGGATAAGATCATAAGCCTATCCTGCTCGAGATGAGGAAAGACCAGAACCTTGACCCTATTTCCTTCCTATTTATACCTCTATGGGTCTCTCACAATGAATTATTAGGGATAATAGCTCGAATGTGGCCAGCTCCGGACACGGGATCTCCATTATATGTCTGGGAAGAGAAATTGTGAAGAGTAAAGAAGGTGCTCAAGTCATGGTCCAAATCTGTAGAAACTCCAGATCAGAAAAGAGTAAAAGTCATGCTAACGCTATATGCCCACTAGATCTCCATGGAGACAAACCAGATCTCAAAGGAGGATCTAAAAAAGGAAGTAAAACTGCAACAAGAGCTATATGTTGCATGTAGGCAGGAGGAAGAATTATGGAGACAGAAAGGAAGATGTCTCTGGCTTAAAGATGGGGATCAGAACACTGGATTTTTTCACAAACAGGTAGAGGCAAGGAAGAACTATAAAGCCATGCATGAGATTCACGTCCAGGAACAAGTTATCAAGGACTTTGAAAAAATTAAATCGGAAGCTACCTGTCACTTCAACGCAATATATTCAGCGGAGCCAGTCTCCAATTCAGAGAATGAGATTATGGATCTAGTCCTAAGGATTGTCAAAAGGAAGGATAACATCAACCTGATACAAAGGATCATGAATGAAGAAAAAAATGTTGTCGTGGATGACATGGAGGATGATAAGGCACCAGGCCCGGATGGGTTCAATGCAAATTTCATTAAGGTGTGCTGGGAAATTGTACAGAAAGACTTATTTAAAATGGTGACAAAATCTCAGAGGTGTGAAAAAATCGGTGGAAGCACAAACTCAACATTTATAGCACTTATTTCCAAAGAGAAAGATGATATTTCCTTTGTCAGGTTTCACCCCATCTCTCTATGTAATATCAGATATAAGATAATCACCAAAATTATGGCTAGGAGGTTAAAAAACATCATGCCACATATCATCCCAGAGAACCAAGGAGGCTTCATTAAAGGCAGGAGAATCTGGGATAATATCATTTTGGTTCAAGAGGCAATCCATTCTTGTCTGAAGAACAGTGAAAAAGGTATGTGGGTGAAAAAATACTTAGCCAACGCATTTAGTAGAGTTGTCATTCTTTTCTCTTTCAAGTAATGATAAGATATGGTTTTGATCTGAGCTTCATTAGTTGGGTCAAAGCCTGCATAAGTAAGCCTTGGATTGCCCCCCTGATTAATGAAATGACAACAACCTTCTTTCAAGCTCTCGAGGACTGAGGCAAGGCTGCCTGCTTTCTCCATTGCTCTATGCAATCCAAGCCTCTGTGCTTAGCCTTCAACTTGAGCAAGCTAGGAGGGACCAAGATTTAATTGGCATCAAGATGGATCGGGGAAAGAAAGACATCAATCATGCACAGTTTACAGATGACACAATCCTGCTTGGAGGTGCTAACCAGCTCATAGCCTGGAGATTCAATACTAAAATGGACTTCTACTGCCAAGCTTCTGGAAGCAAGCTAAATCTAAGAAAGAGCTCGATTTACAACTGGAATATCAACCCAAGGGAGATGTCTGGAATATCCTGCATTTTAGAAATTGAAGGAGTATCTAACTAGGATTCCTTTAAGTATCTGGGGGTTCCAATTTTCAAAAATAAACCGAAAAGCTCGGACTGGGACCCACTGATTAAAAAATCAAAAAAAATAATTATAGCTTGGGGAGAAGTTTGGTTAAATATGGCAAGGAAACTGGTAATGATAAAGGTTGTTCTGAATAGCTATCCCCTTTACCAATGTTCCATTATGTTGGCTCCTTCCAAGACTCTTGCAACAATAGAAGTCTACTAAGATCATTCCTTTGGCAAGGAAGGAAAAAAGGTGGAGGAAAGAAATTTTCTCCAGTGTGCTGGAAGAAAATTAAAATGCCTCGAATGGAAGGAGGTCTTCAGATTAGAGATCTGGAGTTCCAAAATTTCATTAGTGGAAAATGAGAGATTAGTGACCACGAGACCAAAATTTTTGGTCACCACAGTTTTTTTAAAGGGATAAATGACCAAAATTGATAATTCTAAGTTAACTAACTAAAAATGACCAAGATAAATGACCACTTTTGGTCACGGGATAAAAACCAACTAAAAAAGACCAAGATAAATGACCAAATTTGATCACGGGATATCTAGACTACAAATGACCAGATACAATTGGTCATTTATTTGGTCGTTTTTAGTTGTGTTACTTCGGCAATGGAAAAATTACAAATTTGACAATGAATTTGTACATTTTATTAAATTCTAACACTACAGATGGATTCAGAGGCCCGTACACTGTATATGGATTTAGAGAAGGGTCTCTGA
>LPNX011071216.1:0-39478 GCA_001517045.1 Pseudotsuga menziesii
TATTAAAAGGAATGCTCTTCTAGAAGAAAAAGGTTCATCATTGCCGAAAACCATCTGTCGGATATGGCTGGGCAGCAAGCTGGTTCATTTTCGCCCAAAGTTTAAGGTTATTATTCTCTATTTCTACAAAATGATATTTTTCGCCCAAGTTAAGGCTTTTATTCTCTATTTCTGCAAAAGATGGAAAGGAAGAAAAATGGCAATAATAAATACCTGCCAGAGCTCTTATATTTCGACAGAGGCTCCGTCGAGGAGGCCGTGAGGGAGAGCAAAGGCATGTTGTTTGCCGGTTTCCGACCGCCGCTGGTCATCGACTAGATAATACCTGTAATCGGAGGAAAAATCGTGAGGGACGGCGAATGTTGCGGATCGATCCGGCCCGGCCAGTCCTGAATTTGTAAGGATGGCTTGATTCTGGAAATGTTAACAGGAGTGGAAAGAAAGGAAACGGTGTGGCCATGAATTGCAAGAGCCTTTGAGAGCTCTAAGAATGGATTTATGTGGCCCTGCGCTAACCATGGAAATAACAGAAAGTGAAGCTTCTTCATGGCATTGTGACTGTCCATCATAAACCTCGAGGCAGTATCACCGCCCAAGAATGTCGGCAGGGCAGAGATTGAAGATATTATGTGCATTGATGTGCATTCAAGGGGCAGTTGAATTGATAGAGAAATGCCAGGCAGCCAGCAGAAAAAATCGCATTTATTTGGGGGAGTAGACTCCATTTGGTAACGCCTTACGGCGTAATTACAAATTTTATTTAATGGATTAATTTTTGTATATTTTGGATTAATTTTTGCATATTTCGAAAATAATTACAAATGGATTAATTTTGCATATTTTGTCTTTTTGTCTTATTAGTGTAGAATTTTTTTATTGAAAGTTTAAAAGACTTATAATCCAATGCGTCCCTCGTGGTCAACTCTAAGTTTTTAATAATTGACAACTCTTAATAATTGAGTACCCTTTAATATTTACATTGAAAACTGATATATTTTCAATAAAAATGATTTAACTTATTTTGAACACATTAAACTGACTTTATTTTGAACACATTAAGTTGTCATAAATATGTGTATCATTAATTAAAGATTACATTTAATAATTTAAGGTTGTCTATATGCCTTGACCCAATAGATTTAATATTTTACCTTTGTCTCACCCAATTAGAGTTATAAGGTGAGGATGTCCATGCATAATAATCCTTAGTTATGGCTATGAGATGAGGATTTAAACGAAGAAGATGTAAAGACAAGCAATTTTATTACATCATGATCATGCCACTCATCAAATTTAAGACAATTCTTGGGCCAACAATTGTTTTTTTAATTTTATTAATAACCATTGTTCCTCCATATTGTGTGCTGAATGACACTCCTCTATAACAATGCATAAATTGACCTCTACATAGTTTTTTATCCTAGCTACATGTTAATATTTGTATTTGCATGACATAGAGTGTTGTTTATAGTTGTCATGAGTCCATGATATTCATGTAAGAAATGAAGTCATATAGAATTGGACCTTTTGAATTTCATTTTGACGAAAACATAGTGGACATTGGTAGCGAGGTTCACATAGGTAGTAGGTATATTTGTATTTGCATGACATCAAGTGTTGTTTATAGTTGTCAAGAGTCCATGATATTCATGCAAGAAATGAAGTCATATAGAAGAGGACCTTTTGAATTTCATTTTGACGAAAACAGAGTGGACATTGGTAGTGAGGTTCACAGAGGTAGTAGGTACAATGTTTTGAGCTTGTGTAAGGCCTAGTAGTAGAGTAGTAGTTATTTTTTGTTATAGTTGTAGTTGTTGACACATCGTCACACTGAGTGAGAGCCACATCTTGATGGCTAGTGTCTTGTAGTCATCAATGATTACTAGTCATGTTGCACAACTAAGTAGTGAATGCATGGTTGAGTGATTGAATGATTATAATTGATCATATTTCCAATATTTTAAATGTTTAGAGTTGAAATTTATAGCATAGAAATTCTAACATCTTGAGAAATGTTTTTATGGATGGGTAATTTCAAATGTCTCCCTTATTTTGAAATGTTAATATAAATTATGCCCTTAATTGGAAGGGTAAAATTCAGATTTTAATTTTTTTAAAGGGAAATTTTAACTTTATATTTTTGAGAAGGGATAGAACCCTTTGGAAGGGATGGGAAGGGTTCAATTTTGAACAATGCTTCAGAGTATTATGGTCTCTTCTGTTTTAAATTTAAAACGTAGGGAGGAGTATGGTTTTTAATATTGTATGGATTGAAAATGCACGAAGTTATATATTATTAGCATTTTTGTTTTAATGATATATTGAAATTCATGGTAAGTCAAATGATTATGGATATGGACACTCTCCATGTAGCAGCCACCTAACTTCAAATTTACATATTATGAAAAGCTTGTCCTGCCATTCATGCAACACCATCTTTTCATGCCTATTGCACACTTTTTGAAAATCCTTTTAACTTAATCATGTTGGTAACTTTAAGTGTTAAGTGTGTAATTAGTAGCTTCAAAAATTAAATAAATAAATAAATAGCGAGATAAAATGCACTTTTTGAGAATCCTTTTAACTTAATCATGTTGGTAACTTTAAGTTTTAAGTGTGTAATTAGTAGCTTCAAAAATTAAATAAATAAATAAATAAGTAGCTTCAAAAATTAAATAAATAAATAAATAGCTAGATAAAATGCACTTTTTGAGAATCCTTTTTACTTAATCATGTTGGTAACTTTAAGTTTTAAGTGTGTAATTAGTAGCTTCAAAAATTAAATAAATAAATAACGAGATAGAAATGCATGGTTTCGCAAAAATATGTAGATTATTTTCATATTGATTTTTTTTAAAGGTTCTAATGTTTAATGTTTATTTTAATGTTTATTTTAAGTGTTTTTTTTTACAAAATTTATTAATATTTATATACATTAATCGCTGCTAGAATAATTTTATGGTTGTTATTCTCTTCATATTTGGAGGGGGATAGAGGTTGATCTCCAAAAATCCTAGATTTGGGAAGATTCTTTATCGTCATTTTTACTACAAGTTTTTACTTTGTTAAATTTCTCAAATCTCCCAGAGAGTGAAACAAAGCGAATGCGGGGATAGATGACTACTAGTTATCATCATTTTTACTGGTGAAACATAGGGTCACACCATTTCATTAAAACAATTTGTTTTGACTTATAAAAGGTCTTCTCACTTATTGTAAAACATCATCATTAAATAATTATTTTCATTGTGTCTAAATTATAAATATGTGGGACTAGTATTTTCATCTTCAAGTGGTATCAGAGCTTGCTGCTCCTCGACACCTTCCACAACCCCCTCTATATTTCACACCCTCCCCTCTCTTCATCCATCCATTTCTTCCAGTCCATTTTTGCTTCAAGTAATTCAATATATTATAATATATTTATAATATTTCAATTTTGTTTTATGATATTAAAACAAAATAATAAAATAAAGTGTTTTATTATATAACAATTAATATAATTAATTATTATCTTTAAAAATCTCACCATCCTTAGCAAAAAAACAAATTTCCTCCCTGCACAAGAAAAATGTCAGAGATGAATGAAATTAAAGAACAAATGGAGAAATTAGAGCTTAACCAAGTCCAAGGTTCTAAAAATATTGAAGGTTTACACTCAAGACTCAACCAAATCGAAGCAGAACTACACAAAGGAAAAAATGAATTATCAGAAATTGTAAAAAAAATCAATGAAGCAGTATCTTGGGAAATGGAAGGAGTAAAAAGGGAAATATCAGTACTATGCGAATCCATATTAAGCAAACTCGAGCAGCATTTAGAAGACACAATTACCACATTAGTTGGAAAGGTGTCAAAGGAGGACCAACCATCCTCAAGTTCAATACATGATAAGACAATACCTCCCTGAAAGGAAATTCCACAAGAAGATTTTGATCATGATCACTCTCCAAATCATGAACAACTACTCTCTCCTCCAAAAATAAGTGGATATAAAATGAAACCAAAGCTAGAATTATCAAAACTCAATGGTGACACAACACAAAGCATGGCGTGGTTTAACAAGGCAAAAGAATGTTTTTCCATACACAATATCACGACTGACGAAGAAATGATAAAATATGCCTCGATGCAACTAGAAGATCGAGCATACAACTGGTACATGTTGTGGAAGGTTACAAAATGGACAACTAAGCGCAATTGGAACATGTTCAAAAGTGAATTCTTTAAGAGTTTTGAAGATTTAAAAGAAAACGTCTTCTTCACAAAACTCACCAGACTGCAGTAGAAAGGTGATGTCGATGAACACACTGACGAATGGGAATTAGTTGCGAAATGTGTGTCGAAAATAACAAATAGGAAACTGCTACAAAATTATGTGTACGGAATAAAACCCTATATCAGAGATGAAATAGAGATACTAAATGTATCAACCTTGGACAAAGAGAGACATAAGGAAAAAAATCATTGAGGAGAAATTGAAAAAGACGCGGAACATGAACAATGATAAATATCGAAGGTTTTTCCAAAATACCAAAACCAACACCAAATACCAGCCACCACATCTAAGAAGTGACAACAACCCCACTTTATAATTCCAATGAATGAAAGAAGGAAAGTGTATATATTGCGAAGAGAAGTAGGACCCAAGACACAGATGTCTGCAAAAAAGAGACCACCAAGCACTTATGTCAATGTGAACCAGAAGAGGAAGACAAGTCAAACAATGAGGAATACCACATAGAAGAAACATGTGACATCTAAAATATTTCTTCGGATTCAGAAGATGAAGAAACACCAAACATATTAGATGCAGCCATAACAGGAATACACCAACCAGAGATATTAAAACTTAAAGGGCATATAAAAAATAACAATGTTGTCATCCTATTTGACAGAGGTAGTACCCATAATTTAATTGACGTAAGTGTTGCAAAGAGGCTTAACCTTTTCATATATCCAGTAAACAACATGAATTTAATGGTTGCATATGGAAAGAAGATCAAAAAAGTGGGAAAATGCCACAAAGTTAAGCTATAATTACAAGACTATAACCTTGAGTCAAAATTTTATGCAGTACCCTTAGGAGGAGTTGATGCAGTATTAGGAATTCAATGGCTGCAAACACTAGGTACCTACTCAGCAAACCACCGAGAACACTTTATTAAGTTTGAGTGGCAAGGAGAAAAATACAAATTTTATGGATTCCAACCCCCTCGCACACAAATTGTTTCATCCCACAAAATGGAGAAGTTAATTCAAAAGGGAGCACCAATGTATGTCGTATATTGCAAAGAGATGGAATTATTAGCTTCAGAAGTGGTTATACCAAGACAATGAGAGATCCAAGGACTAATCCAAAAGTACAAAAAGTATTCGAATATCTCCCCATGGAGTTACCACCAGAAAGGAAGATCAAGCATGTCATTGAAGTCAAGTCTGGATCAAGCCCCATCAATGTTAAACCCTATAGGTATCCACACCATCACAAGACATAGATTGAAAGATTAATCCACGACTTACTGAAATGTGGAGTAATTACAAAAATTCAAAGTCCTTATGTTGCACCAGTAGTACTGGTACGAAAGAAGGATGGGTCTTTTAGGCTATGCATCGACTACAAAGGACTAAACAAGATAACTATTAAAGACAACTTCCCCATTCAATTTATCGATGAAATGTTGGATGAGTTGCATGGCTCAAGGTACTTTTCAAAATTAGACTTAAGATCAGGATATTAGCAAATCAGATTAAGGCTAGAAAATGTGGTGAAGACAACATTCCGAACCCATGAAGGACATTGTAAGTTTAAGTTCATTTCTTTTGGGCTAACTAAGGCTTCAATGACATATCAAGCAATGATGAATTACCTATTGTAGCCATTCCTAAGGAAGCTTGTACTAGTTTTCTATGACATCCTTATATATAGTAAGACATGGAAGGATCATCTCACACCCCTAGAACAAGTACTCTCTATTTTAAAATAAAATCATTTCTACACCAGGATGTCCAAATGCACGTTTGGTAAAGAAGAAGTGAGCTATCTAGGTCACGTAATATCTAAAGAAAGAGTCAAGGTAGATCTAGAAAAAATAAAATCAATCATAGACTGGCCCAAACCTACTAACATCTCCAATTTAAGGGGATTCCTTCAGCTAACTATATACTATAGAAGATTCATCTGGGATTATGCACACATAACCACACCCTTATCCAACCTTCTAAAAAAGAATGCATTCTCGTCAAGTGAAGAAGCGAATAAATGTTTTGGAGCCTTGAAAGGAATTATGTCCTCCACACCTTTACTAGCTACCCTAGACTTCTCCAAGCCATTTGTGATAGAATGTAACGCTTCCGGTTATGGTTTGGGAGTAGTACTAATTCAAGATGAACAAACGATAGCTTTTGAGAGAAGGAAATTAAATAAGCGAGAACAATTGAAGTCTACATATGATAAAGAAATGTTGGAAATTATGCAGGCATTGGAAAAGGGGAGAAAATACCTCCTAGGGAGAAACTTCATGATCCACATGGACCACAATAGTCTTCAATACTTACTTCAATAGAAAACATTGTCCACAGAACAACAAAAGTAGATAGAAAAAATAGTTCCTTTTGACATGGAAATAATACACAAAAGAGAAAGGAAAATGTAGTCGCAGATTCACTCTCCAGAAAATATGAGGATATTACCTCTTACTCCATCTCTGTCATAATTTTAGAATGGCTAGATGAAATACGAAGTGAATACGCCAAGGACCCATAAACAAGCACTATAATTAACAATTCCAACCATGACACCAAGTTTGAATGGAAAAACAATATCCTTTGGTATAAGGGGAGGATTTATTTAAACTCAAACTCTAAGTTCAAGGTTAAGGTAATGATGGAATCCCATGATTCACCAGCTCTGGGACATGTAGGATTCTTCAAATCTTATTATAATGGAAGAAGGTCATTTTTTTGGAAGGAGAATGCAAAAATATATCCAATAATATGTGGTAGAATGTGAAAAATGCTAGAGGAACAAAAGTGAAAAAGTTTTAACGCCATGGTTACTCCACCCCCTACACATTCCAAACTAGAAATGGGAAGAGATATCAATGGTTTTCATCAATGGGTTACCTCCGTCAGAAGGAAAGAACAAAATCCTTGTAGTGGGCGATCGATTAACCAAATTTTCTCACTTCATTGTAGTAAAAAAAAAACAAACATGGAAAAACAAATTGCAGATTTATTTTGAAAAAATATCTACAAATTGCATGGCTTCCCAAAATTCTTCATCAGCGACAGAGATGGAAAATTTAATGGAAAATTTCGAAGGGAAGTTTTCAAACAAGTAGGTACATTACTCAATATGAGCTGAGCTTACCACCCCCAAACAAATGGTCAGATTGAAATTGTAAATAAATGATTAAAATCATATCTACGTTGTTTTGTAATAGATAAACAAAACCATTGGTCTCAATGGTTACACTTAGCAGAATGGCGGTACAATTAAACATAACAAACCTCTGCAAAAATGACCCCTTTCCAAGTTTTATATGGGTATGAACCTCCAAATAGGAAGGATTTAGTTCTAAAAGACACTAATGTTCCAGAATTAAGGAACCAACTAGAGAAATCTCAAAAAATGATTGAATTATTGAAGGATAACTTAGTCATGGCACAAAACCGTATGAGGAAACAACCATATCAATGCAAAACCAAAAGAAAATTTGAAGTAGGGGACTAGGTGTTCATAAGACTAAAACCCTATAAACATGTATCCCTCAAAAGTGGAAGAAAAAATAAGTTGGCCCCAAAGTTCAATGGACCGTACCAGATTACCAAGAAGATTATTCAAGTTGCATATAAATTACAATTACCTAATAATAGTCACATCCACAATTTATTTCATGTATCATGTCTCAAAAAAATGTTGGGGAAACATCAAACAGTACGAACAATACTTCCTATGTTAGATGATGAAGGAAGGATCATTTGGGAACCAGAGGAAATCATTGCAACCAGAGAAATAAGGCTGCATTCTCGAACACTCAAGGAATATCTCATTAGGTGGAAGAGTTTTCCAGATGAAGACTTATCATGGGAGACAGGATAGTTTCGTTAACAATATTCGTCCTTACCCTTGCTTTGAGGTGAACGTGTTCTAAAAGATGGCATAAATGTTATGTATCTAAATATTTATGAGAAATTATTTTAATGTTAAATGTAATATTAGTTAAGCTAAAACATAGGGTCACACCATTTCATTGAAATGTTGTGTTTTTACCTATAAAATATCTTGTCACTTATTGTAAAAAATCATCATTCAATAATTATTTTCATTGTCGCTAAATTCGAAATATGTGGGATTAGTATTTTCTGCTTACCATAGGTGGTGGAGTAGAGTTTGGAGTTGAAGAAGGAGGACTCTACAACTTGAAGGGACATACTGATTCAACATTAGAAACTAGTACCATTAACCCATGTGAGCTATGGCATAGAAGGCTTGATCATGTTCACTACAAAGCTCTTCCAATNATTGAAGGGACATACTGATTCAACATTAGAAACTAGTACCATTAACCCATGTGAGCTATGGCATAGAAGGCTTGATCATGTTCACTACAAAGCTCTTCCAATTGTAAGCAAGGTTGTGACTAGTTTACCATAAATTCAAATAGAACATGAAGGAGTGTGCAAAGGATGCACAAAAGGGAAGAATACTAAGAATCATTTTCCAAAAAGTGATAGTAAAGAAAAAGGTATCTTAGATAATATTCGCTTCGATATATGTGGGCCAATGCAAACCACTTATTTAAGTGGGTATGTCTACTATCCTTATTTTATTGATGACTATTCCTGCAAGACGTGGATATACTTCTTAAAAAAGAAGGATGAAGTGTTTGAAATATTCGAGTTTAAGGCCCTAGTGGAAAATATCTCTTAGAAGAAAATAATTATTATGAGGTCAGATAATGCAGGAGAGTTCACTTTAAATGAATTCAAAGATTATTGCAAGGAAGATGGGGTGAAGAGGGATGTCACCATTCCCTATAATTCACAACAAAATAGTGTGGCCGAAAGAAAGAATAGATCTATCATGGAAGCTGTGAAAGCTATGATACATGATCAAGATATTCCATTATACATGTGGGAAGAAGCAACAAGAACAAAACTATATGTACATAATAGAATTTCCAGTAGTTCCCTTGGGAATAAAACTCCGGATGAAATTTTTTTCCAGAGAAAATATAGAGGCAAGTCACCTAAAGATATTTGGTTGTCTTGTTTACATTCACATTCCCAAGGAGAAAAGGACAAATTTGGATCCTTCAGGAAATAAGGGATTGTTTGTAGGGTATAGTGAACAATCAAAATCTTATCAGATATGTATCCCATGATACCATCAAATTGAACCTAGCTGAGATGTCACATTTGACGATGATACAGCCTTCACAAAGTCAAAGAAAGATAATGAAGATGAAGAGGAGCATGAAACTTCCAAAGCTACTGAAAGTCCTAAATCAGTATGAAGCGAATAAGAAGTCCATATACCTAAAGAGCATGATATGACAGAACCTCAGTTACCTGAATATTTACCCAATGAATTGATTTCTCAAAAGAGACTCACCTGCCTAGGCTCATGAAGTAATCGAAGAAGAAAAAATACATGGTGTTCCAGAAGGAACCATCTGAGAAAGAAAGAAGCCAAAGTGATACCCTGGCTATATGGATTTGATGAGTGATCTAGTTGATAAGGAACCAACATGTTTTGAAGAAGCAGTAAAACAAAAGGAGTGGGATGATGCAGAATACCAATCCATTATAAATAATGATGTGTGGGAAGTAGCGCCAAGACTGAAAGGAAAGTCAGTGTTATCCTCGAAGTGGATATTCAAAGCTAAACACTCAGCAGATGGAAGTATATAAAAATACAAGGAAATATTTGTAGCTCGAGGATTCTCTCAGAAAGAGGGAATCAATTATGAGGAGACATTTGCACCAGTAGCTAGATACACCTCATTCATAACAATCCTTTCCTTGGCATCGAACATGAAGTGGAAGCTACATCAAATGGACATGAAGACAACATTTCTAAATGGCTTGATTGAAGAAGAGGTATAAATCGAAAAACCACAAGGGTTCGATACTAATGATCGTAAAACGCATGTATGTAAACTAAAGAAGTCATTCTATGGGAAAAGGAAAGAACCCAGAGCATGGTATGGTAGGATCGATAGATTTCTGATGAGCTTAGGCATTACTAAAAGTAAATCAGACTCCAACCTATACTATAAGATTAAGGATGATGGGATTATGATTTTATTACTCTATATAGATGATCTATTCTTGACAAAAGAAGATAAGTCTATTATCAAACGTAAGAAGAAGCTAGTTGCAAAGTTCGAAATGAAATACCTTGGAATGATGCATTACTTTCTAGGTATTAAAGTATGGCAATATCCAAATGATATTTTCCTAAACCAAGGAAAATATACTATAGAAATCTTTAAAATATTAGGAATGTTAGATTGTAAATCTATGACTACTCTTATGACAACAAGTTTTAAGTTATTGAATGATGATACTTCGGAAGTAGTTGATGCCACCTTATATAGACAGATTATTGGTTCACTAATGAACTTAACCAATAGAAGACCATATATATGTTTTGCAGTAAACACCTTAAGTTAGTATATGGTGAATCCTAAACACATTCACCTTATCATGGAAAAACATGTGATAAGGTATCTAAAGGGAACTTTAGATTATGGGCTCAGATATGCATCTAGCGGCGAGATCAAATTACATGGATATGTAGATTCGGATTGGGGAGGAAGTGCCAAAGATAGAAAAAGAACATCAGGATGTTGTTTTAGTCTTGGATCAATCATGATATTTTAGTTCAGTAAAAAGAAGACCAATATTGCACTTAGTACAAGAGAGGTTGGATATATTGTAGCATGTTTAGCATGTAGTGAAACAGTATGGATTCTAAAGAAGTTAGAAGGACTATTCGATGTAGAGATAGATGCTATTGATATACTTTGTGATAACCATAGTTCTATTAAGATGATGGAAAATCCTGTGTTTCATGACAAAACAAATCACATTGAAATCATATATCATTTCATCTGGGATATGGTTTAGAAGGGAGTTGTGAAGCTAAAGTATGTTCCTATAGAGGGACAAGTAGTAGATGTATTGACTAATCCTCTAGCTCGTGTAAAGTTTGAATACTTTTGAGACAAGCTTGGTGTAGTTAAAAAGTACCTCTCTCGAAAGAGGGAGTGACAAAAGACGAATGATGGATGTAGTGGTGAGTAGCCCACTCTATAGGAGGGTAGGTCTGGAGAGGCTTGTTTGGACCAAAAGGGTTATTATGTTAGACGAGGCCTGTTGATCCTAGGGGGATTAATATGTCTAGTAAGGCTTGTTTGGACTAAAAGCGTTAGTAATCTAGACGAATTTGTTTGGTCCCTAGGGAGATCGATATGTCTAGCTATGCTTGTTTGGCTTGAAAGAGTTAGCAAGTTAGACAAAATTCCCAGATGGATCTACCATAGAACTCACTGTGATGCTACTTCGAGAGGTTGAAGGGAAAGATGTATCCTTAGTATTGTTATACTATTGATTGTTGATGATTGTTGATGATGGTTGTTGAGATGTTTTCATGATTGCTGAGACACTTATTGCAATATCATTATACTGATGATTGCTGAGATGTTTGTTGAGATGATTGTTGTAATGATTGTTGAGATGTTTGATGAGATGTTTTGCTTCAATATTGTTATGATGTATGTTTGCTTCAATGTTGATGATTGATAGGTTGATTGACCGAGTTAGTACTAGTTGTGTTACACTGATGATTGTTGATAAATGTTGCTTCAATATTCCTATACCAATGAGGGTATCGATGTTCTAACATCTCTATGCTGGTAATGCAAATGATGATCTAGCATTAGATGTTGTTTGCGTTTAGCACTAACATGCTAATGAGATTGTTTTTGATGTTGTTAGTATCCATGTACAGATGTTGCATATAGTGATGTTACAGATGATGTCTTAGTATCCGCATATTGATACTATAAGAATAATATCCTGAAGATGATTCAGTATCTATATGATGATGAGATAGAAGATGATCTAGTATTCATACTCTAGCGAGATAGGTGATGATTCAGTATTCACATACTGATTCTTTAAGAAGAAGACCCTACATATGATTCAATATTCACATACTTATGCTTTGAGAAGCAGACCCTGATGATGAATCGGTATTCACATACTGATGCTATAGAAGATAATTCAAAAAATGATAGAAGATTCCCATGTATGTACAAAAGATGAAGATTACAGAAGATGATCCATATGATATCGATGATGAAGATGAAAGAGATGTTCCAAAACATCCTATGACATATAGAAACTCACCAGTCAGTTGTATAGTTGTAGGAGCAGTTGTTGTTGTGGTTGAATACATTCGTAGTTAAGAGGGAGTGTTAAAGTAATGTAACTTCGGAAGATATTCCATATGTATTGATTGTGTTCCACCTTCAATAGATGAGTTTGGTATTGTTAGTGTCATTGAAAGAATCAATGTAAACCTACAGATGTAAGTCGGGTCAATAGTACCCAAGTCTCAATATAATAAATGTTATTTTTGGTGTCCAGTTGGACAAGTGGGCCCAGTTAGTTAGAGAAGCTAGCCATGTTAGGTTAGAGGTCAAGTCAACTGAAGAATATAAATAGGGAGGAACTCCCCTTTATTTGTACTCACTCTCTCAATTTTTTTGGGAAGAGAAAGTGTTGGGCCAAGATAAAGCTAAAGGAAGAAACCTAAGGGCAAGCGATGGAGAAAAAGCAAGCACGTGATGGAGGAAAAGTAGGTAAGGATAGAAAAGAAGTGCAGAGCAAAGAAATTTGCAACAATGAAAAGTGCACCCACATTCGGTGGAATATTGGTAGGTAGAAGAGTTAAGGCTAGAAGGCGACATGTCAAGAAGGACTACAAGTGCTCGAGTCGGTGGAAGACAAAAGGACAATTTTGCGGCTAGTTATGGCCTGAGATAAATGTATGAAGGATAGTTTGGTGGTCATTATGGCATGTCATTAACATAATGGAATATATTTTGTGGCTATTTATGACTGTAATAACTGAGATGTACTTACTCAACCCTGCGTGGTTTTGTAAACACTATAAATAAGAGGAACCCATTATGTATAAGGGTTAGCTTCAGTTAGTATTGGTTGTTACTAAGAAGACATTAGAGAGGAGTCTGATAGTAGTAGGCTGTTGAGCCACAGATATACAACTCAGTGCATAGAACATTTTGTAAGAGTCAATATGCAGCTGAGTGCGGAGATAATAGAGTAGAAGAGTCGATCTAGGCTATGTGTGGATCAATAGGAGTTAGAAGAAAAGCCTTAAAGAGAGAGCATGAAATAAATAAGATTCTGAACTTTAAAGACATATCTCAAAACAATCTGTAAGTTGTAGACTGCAAGGTACCATATATTATCATGTCAGATGAAGAGCACCTTGGTGGTCTTTACCCAGATGGGTTTCCACGTTATTTCCTGTGTTGCATGAATGTTGAATGTTTAATGGTTAATGTTGAATGTTTGATTATATTTCACTATTTATAGTTATTTTGTGAATGAATGCCACAATACTAATACACAACAGTACATGAATGAACGATTAAAGAATTGTCGAGAACTATATATTATTCATGTTAAAGTACTATTAAGTTGTAATACTTTCGCGATGTTGTCATTTACATTTAAGGAATCAGTTGTGTCACATAGTTGCACCAATTGTTAAGTTGACAGGGATAATATTGCGTTGCATGTTGGTTATGTCACACTATTGCGCCATTGTTGAGTAGTAAAATACTCCATCCTTCTCAATCTTTCGAGCACCTTGGTTGTGCACCAAGGGACTGCAATCCCTCGTTGACTGCAGAAACATGGTTTTGGAAGTTACACATTAATATATCTCGGGTGAGACTGCACCTACCTCCTGGGTGTTTTCGGCTGAGCTTGTTTCGTGAGGCTGATGTCTTTGGGCGTTTTGTTGGTTTTGTGTTGTTGTTGAACCTGGGTCGGGTTAGTGGGAAAAACTAGGCCAACAAATGGTTTCGTTACCAGTACCCTTAATCATTTGAGTCGAGGGACATTAGAGAAAATTTCAACTCAAAATGGGCCTCCTAAAAAAATTAATAAAATAATAGTTAAAATAATAAAATGATATTTATTAATTTTGGAGGAAGAAAAGAAAAAAACTACTTTTTGTTTGTATTTTCGACATATCACGGTTTTTCAGGTATTTCTTAGTTTTGGGGTAGAGGGGTCCATCAAAATTATGCCAAGTGGGTACGCATTAGATGTGGAATTTTATTTTGCATCCAACGAGCTCTCCCAATCGAAATTTGAGTAAAAACACGGGGAGATATGTCGAAAATACAAACAAAAAAGTAGTTTTTTTTATGATACCTATCCCCAAATTTATATTAAAAAAGTGTTTAAGACCTTTACGGTATTTCAAATTTAAAGCAATTTCATTGGCTAACACATGATGACATGGAATTTGAATTAGAGTTAAAAGGCCCATTTTGAGTTGAAATTTTCTCTAATGAATGTTGTGGCATCCAACAAGGAAGGAAATAGAGGATTTTCTAGAGTCTAAGATGCTTACATTTGTGCAAGAAGAGAGCGCAAGATCACTGTTGAGTGTAGAAAACTGGTTGGGCCGGTACATATACTTTGATATTCATGAGATATTCTTTGCAAAGTTTTCTATTGTGCTGCATGAGTGGTTGTCAAGATTGGCGACTCGATAGAAAAATTTCCACAGAAGAGACGTGGTCGAGTGGAGTGATCAGTTGATCCACGAGTTAACCAGTGTAAGTAACCGCATCTCTAGAGCTGTCGATTTTTTGGTCGACAATATTTTGCAAGGGTACATTACTGAGTTTGCAGTATAAATTATGATAACCTCATATAATGAGGCTGAAAGATATTTTTTCCAAGGACTGCGAAGAAGGTACTTATTTTCTATAAGTACGTGGATAAAGACAGTCATCTATGAGAAGGGAATTTTGCAGATTGAGTAGTTGAGTCACATATCTAGAGGAGGGGATATGTAGCAGATGACCTTTAGAGAAAATGGGAAATGGTGAGCTGAGATGTTCCCAAGAAGTTAGAACCTTAACTAGAAGCTGGATTCCTAAGGACCGGAAGAAGATTTCGGTTAGGGAAGAGAAGAAAGACACTATGAGGTAGACGAAATCCTAGTCTATTGGAAGAAGAAAGTGAGTACGAGGTCGAGTCACTTCTAGATGAAGGGTCTTGCAATGAGGAGGAATACTATAGCCCAATTTCTGAAGGAGCATAAGAATCCAAAGAATCTGTGGAGACACCAAGATCAGGACACAACTACACCACTCGAGGAGTATTGCCAGAGGTAAGGTCTAGAGCCTCATATCTTGAAAGGACTGTTAATAATGATAGTGCTAGGACTAGGACTAGCATGCAAGGAATTTATCCTCCATTAAATTATTCTTTAGATAACCCTGATGCCAATTGAATGGTTGGGGTAGATATTATATTACCCATATTCAATGGGAATGGAGCAGAAGATCCAGAACAACACTGGTTTCTTTGCGAAGTTGTTTGGGTGGTTTGTCTAATTCATAATGCAGACATAAAGAAAGTGAAAATGATCATGACTCTATGGGGTTGTGCGATGGACTGGTTTATGAAGTTCTACGTAGTGCTAGCAGGAAATCCATAGAAGACCCTTGATGAGATCTAACTCACGATGATCTGTGAGTTCAGAAAACCTAAATATGAGTCGTAGTGTATCACCGAGATCAAAGAGATAAAGGAGCTACCCATTAGATAAAATTTGAGGTTTAAAACGGGCCTCCTAAGGAAAATAATAAAATAATATTTAAAATAATAAAATAATATTTATTAATTTTGGAGGAAGAAGGAAAAAAAACTACTTCTTTGTTCCTATTTTCGACATATCTCCCTATGTTTCTACTCAAATTTTGAGTGGGAGATCTTGTTGGATGTAGAATTAAATTACGCATCCAATGAGTACCAACATTGCATACTTTTGACGGACCCCTCTACCCAAAAACAAGAAATACCTTAAAAACATGATGATGATGTCATCAACACATTTTTCAGATATTTCTTGTTTTAGGGGTAGCGGGGTCCATCAAAAGTATGCAGTGTGGGTACTTGTTGGATGCAGAATTTAATTCCACATCCAACAAGCTCTCTAGCTTGAAATTTTAGTAAAAACACATGGAGATATGTCGAAAATACTAACAAAAAAAGAGTTTTTTATGCCAAATATGTCAATTCAACCATTATGGTTGACTCATTTTATTGAAATTCTATTGGTTGTTGAATTCCAACTCAGAAGAATTTATTGTTAGCGCATTTTCTTATAAGGCCCATTTTATAACCCAAATTTCCTCTAATTGATGGAATCCATAAGGGATTTCAATCAGTGGTTTAAAACTTTGATGGCCAAAGTTAATTTCTAGATGTCAGACGTGCAACATAAAGAGTGGTTTATTGGTGCATTGTTACCACACATTCAACCTCCTTTGATGCAACAGAATATTGTGTCGCAGATTGAAGCGCTAGAACTAGCTATGAAGTTGGAATTCTCACTGATCGGAGATGGTGGCACAAGAATGATGCAGATTTAGTCGCAGTCGGCTAATTTGATAGTACAACTTTAGGACATTAGGAAGGGAAAAGAAGTCTAAGAGGACTTGTAGTGCACAAGATTTAAAATTGTTACAACAATAAAATAGTAAATACATAGGTAACCATTATTAATAATAATTAATAATATCAAATATAGGTTATGAAGATACGTGTTTCTTCAATATTTGATAGCCAAGCTGTAACGCCCCGGTTTTGACTCGTTTGCATTAAAAATGTATATGATGTATATATTGTAATTAATCGTGGTGAGGAGCTAAAGGAAAAATCCGTGACACCGATTTAATGTTTTATGTTCTGGTGATTAAAATCGTTGTTGATGGTATATCGTGCTATCCGTCACATTTTAATTTTTCACATAATGTAAACATGCCTTTTAATTAAAAATACCCACAACGAGCTATGTCAATGCAACCATAAAGAAAAGGGAATGATTTTTCCTAAGGATAAGGAGGGGGAAATAATTGACCTTTGGGGCCATTGGGGAAAAGCCAAGTGTAAATTGATAAACCCATTTAGTTGTCACCTATCTTTTGTCTTACTGACCCTTTATCCATTGTCTCATTCAACAAATTTTTTGTCTTATTCTTGTCTCAACTACCGAATTAAATCCTCTGATGTTAATTGGGGCAGTTATTGAATGGATAGTGGTGTGTGGCAGAACTGTGAGTCCTTTCCCACATGCACACTCCACTAGGGAGCTCATTCACCCTCACGTGGGCAAGAAGAAACTATGACCCCCATTTTTTCTTCATTTTTCATCATGCAGAGAGCAGGGAGAGATGCCTTACCCTCACAATTTTGTTGTGTGTAGTTCTCATTCACGATTTTGGGCCCTGGACGTTTCCCCCATCATCAAAAACCCACGTTGGGCTCTCTCTCAAATGGATGGACGTTTTCTGAGTGTGAAATCCACGATTTTGGGATTTGTTGTGTATTTATTTCTCACCTGGCCAGTCATTCTTCATTTTCTAGAGGTTGAGAGTTTCATTTTTGTGATGTTCTCGTGGTTGGGTTTCTCCCCAATGATTTTTCTTGCATTTCCCCAATGTTGCCAAGATGAAAATCATTTTTGTGTTTCCCAGCGATTTAGAGGAGAGACCACATCCTCTTGGGTGTTGTCATTGATTTCATTTTTGGCCATGTTAGGGCCAAAACGTTCCTCGGAAATCAAATTTCTGCCAAGGGTTGTTCTAACCTCCTTGGCAATTAATTTTGTGGCTCAACGGTTTGCCTCAACCAAGAAATGGTGTATTTTGTTGTGTGTACATAGGATATTGGTATTTGGACTGTGTAGGAGTGGAAAGGAGTTTGATTAACAAACCTAGTGTTTTACAGGAGCCTCATAGACAGATCTAGAGGGATGGATCTCTTCTCTACACCCTCTAAATAGAACTAGAAGGGAATTCATGGCCTGAGGGACTATGCAGTAGAGAAGGGAATGATTCCTTGTGTTGGGTGTGTGTGGATGTCTTAGGAGTCAAGCTAGCTCTGGTATAGGTAGCCTTAGCTCTTCAGTGAGCCCACTAGCTTAGTAGACAGTGCTTCCCTCTCCTGATAACCTGATAAACGCAACTTGTTGGCTTGGTTATGTGTTGTTGTGTAATCTTGGTCTGATAAACCCAACTTTGTTGGCTTGACTGAGCCTTGACATATCTTTGGCTATGTGTGAGCCTGCTTAGTTTCCTTATTCTTTGTGGGAATCATGCCCAGCTCAGGGGTGGTAGTGTTGCTGAGAGATTGAGCAAACTGGCCTATGGTTGGGTGGAACGTTGCAGGGACATAGATGGTTGCAAGATGAGCTTCCTCATAAGATAAGTATTCTTGTCTATTTCATATCTTCAATTGTATTTGTTGTTTAATGAAAATGATGAACATGTTAAAATGTGTTGAATGCTTGAATTAAACATAATTTTCTTCCACTAAATGTTAATTATGTATGCATCTATGCATGTTTTACTTCAATTCATTTCAATATTTATCATTGTATGTTCATGGGGCTAGTTTTTCGGGTAGATAGCAGCATCGGTAGCTCCCTCTTCATCGGTCAGAGGGTCGGGGACGTTACACAAGCCATATTTAAGGTGGCCATATCCGTTGTAATTAATCATCCATTCATATGAATGGATGATTAATTACAACGGATATGACCGCCTTAAATATGGATTGGCCATCAAAAATTGAATAAACACTTATCTTCATAAACTATATTGGATATTATTATTTATTATTAATAATGGTTACCTATGTATTTACTGTTTTATTGTTGTAACATTGCCTTCCCCTTAGGAAATATTTGTCCTCAAAGCTTAGTTTTCGCATGTCGTCTCTTACTCTGATTTTGTGTCAAACTGATGACTTGAGACATGCAATTTTGTTTACGACCATTGCTTCATTTTGAATATTTTTTCTTGGAATTTACATTAAGTATGAACTTGGTGAAGTTTTTTTACGCTTTTTCCACTTGTGTGATTTTTTGTTGTAACTATTTGTGTCACTGACAGAACAAAATCGAAATACATGATGAAATTAACTATTTTCATGTTGTCATTCCAAACATATTTTTTGTCATTTCCCTTGAACAATCTCTTTGCGGTTATCATGGTCATGATAACACCAGTTTTATGTTTTGTTTGATAGATATTATAGTTGGTTTCATTGATGTTCTTTATAGTTGTCCTTGTGATGACATATGTTCTTTGTGTGTTTGTTATTGTGACATTATTTTCGATGCATTGATCATCTTTATTATTAGCAACATCGGATTGTCTCTTATCACAATCTTGGTGAGGATCATCCTTCTCCTTGTCAATTATTTTGTTGTTAGTATCTTCATTACTAGGGTATGAAATATCTTTGTCTTGCATATTATCTTGATCGATTCCATTACTCTCATCGGGGATGGAATAATAGCCTACTGTATCTTCCTCTTTTACATAATCTTGGGTGGATTCTTCTACGTGATGTTCACATACATCTTCATTTCTTTTCAATGTTTTTTCAATAGATTATTTTATTGCATCTATGTCCTTAAGGATTTTCTCAAGGAGATTCAAGAATTCTTCACTATAGGATGTCATGGATGTTCTACAAAGGACTTTTTAGCTTCATAGGTAAGAAGGTTATTATTATATTTAATAATAATAATAATTTTATTTAATAATATTATTATTTTTAAGAATATTAAAATTAATAATTATTATTATTAATAATATTTGAAAATTTTGAAATATTATAATGTAATATTATAATATTATAATTTTCTTTTGGTTGAGCGTGGAATTAGGGTTTATGAGGGGGAAATGTAATGGCGTGGAACAATAGCAAGGTAAATGATGGAGTGTGCGGTGTCGAGTGAAGGATGATATCGATGGAGGAGGGAGGAAGAGCTGGAAAGGAGTTGCGAGTAGGAGAAGGGAGGTGGAAGAGAGCGTGGGGAAGACTTGACTGCATGAGAGGAAGAGGGAGTGAGAGGAAGTTACAACAGATATTGGGGAAGAAGAAGGTGAAGTGATGGCAAGGCATGAAAGAGGAGATGTGTAGCCAGAGAGGAGAGTGTAGAGGTGGGGGAAGGGCTGCGTGCTGGTTCAAATGAGTAGGGCACTGCGTTGGAGGTGAGAGAGGAGCAGGTCGTGAAATGGCAAAAAGGTGGAGCATGGGATGGTTGATCGTGGAGGAGGGGAGCACAAGTATTTAAGAGAGCAGAGGAGAGAGTGAGGGAGCCAAGAGGTGTTGGAATGGAGGAGGATGGTTTCATAGGATGGAAGGAGGGACTGGGTGTGAAGAAAATGTAGGCGCGTGGAGACGGGTGTGAAGCAGCGGTATGGTGTATGCACAGGATGCAATGGAGGCATGAGGGATGTGGAAAGAGTTGCAGGTGTAGTGGAGGATGTTTTTGCATAGAGTGTGAGGCCCGACTAGAGGGGTGAGAAATTAGGGTTGGATTAGAGGAGAGGCGGAACAGAATGTGGGTTTGTGAGGAGTGCGTAGAGATAAGAGTGAGTAGGTTTATAGATGTAGGTGTGTATAGGTGAATGCGGGGAATGAAGGGAATGGGTAGATGGGGAATGGAGATGTATAGGGAGAGTAGTGCAAGTGAAGTAGAGGGGATGTGTAGAGGAAGGAGCTGAATGGAGGAGGGCATGAGGATGTAACGAGAGTGTAGGTGGAGATTAGAAAGAAGCAGCAAGTGTGAAGTTGATGTTGGGTAGTGGAATGGATGAGCTTGTAACAACAGAGTGCGCAACGAGTGTGGATTGAAATGGTGGAGAGCGTGAAATGAGTAAGCTTTAAGTGGAGGAACAAAAGCTCTAATACCAAATGGTGAAACCTTATCCGTTTGGAGTGTTACTAATTGAATCCAAGTATCATTTTGAATGATAAAATATAATAATGTATTAGATGATGAATATTACAATGATGTCTTGGATTTAAATATGGCTTGGACATTTGATGACGAGGAGAAACCTCATTTCTTCATAACTTAATTAACCTAAATATTAATTATTTAATTATTACCTTATTTTTATGTTCGTTACAATGCTCTCCACTAGCCTAGATTAATTTATTTAGGGTTTCTTCTGGTCATTCTCGACTTTCTTATTGGTTATTGGTTGTTATAAGATTTAATTTATTTAGGGTTTCTTATAGTTATTCTCGAGCTTAAATTCCTCATTAGTTGTTTGTTATAAGCTTTAGAAAAAAAATTGTTCTCTTAATCTTCAGCCCCAACCTGAAGTTTTATCCACACAACCTTCAGGCCCAGGAAAAACTGGAAGCCTTCCCCCTTTTCATGGAATATCGGTTCTGAGAGGATACTGTATATTTTTTTTTACTATAATCTTCATCCCCAACCTAAATTTTTTATGGAATATTGGTTCTGAGACTCTAGAGGTGAGGTGTGTGACATCCCCCATGCTTGCAACCTTCTCTTTTCATGGGTCCCTAGTAACGACCCTCATAATTAGAGCACTATTTTTTTTACCAATGCAACCAAGCCCTATGAGGGTCGAATAACATTGGTATAAACTAGTGAGAGTTAGGGAATTGGAGGATCTACCAGGGATAGTTACATAATTGACGTTGATGGTGAGTGGAATAATGGTTTAAACACGTAATATATATTAACAAAAAAAAAAATTTATTTACACGATCGTAGATAGATGCAGGAAAATATATAAATGCATCCCTCTAAATCGATTGATGTGGAACAATTAATTTTATTATTATTATTATTATTATTATTGCATCTACAATCATAATAAGTCGTTGGAGTTTAAGAGAAAGTTATAATCCATAGAATTGATGCACATCATGATAGATGCACATGGTAATATGACTAACTCTATTGATTGGGCGAGCACTAAATGTTTTTCAATCGATGAAGTTTTTTCAAAAGAATATTACTTAAATTATCACACACTTCTTGGCAGTCTTGCATCGCATAACCTTTGTAAATACCGATTTTGTTAACCCATGTAGGATTGCATTAAGGGATTTGGAATTACCTTCATATTGGTGTAGTTATATGCTATATGTAGGTTCTTTTTCATCCATCTTTTATTCCTTCACAGTTGCATCCCAAACCTTCCATCCAAGGGACATCAGATGACACCTCATTCTCACACTCTAGTAAGCATAATTTTCTCCTGTAAATAATGAACGTTTGTTGGTGGCTAAACCTTCTTGTTCATCCATAATGGTTTTTAAATAGGATCTACCTTTCAGTGGTTAAACTATGAGGAAGGAACCCACTCTGATACCAATTTTTTGTTTATCCCACAATACTGAAGGGGAGGGTGAATCAATATTGCATTTTTTAAAAATCAAAACACACAATGAATCAAACAGTTTAAAACAAAAACTTTAACATGGAAACCTTAAAACAGAAAACCACCAATTCAAACTCATTAATAAGATGAATCTACAAAATTGCTTTATCTACTACTATAGAAAGGATGCAACAACATACTAGGGTTTCTTCCTGCTACAACAGACAAGGATGCCACAACACCTTGGGCTTCTTCCTACTACATCAGACAAGGATTCTACAACACCTTGGGCTTCTACTTGCTACTACATACAAGGATGCTACAACACCCTATGCAGACCTATAGTTTTCCCTAGCACAACCCTCCCACGCTGGACTGATTTTTATCAGCCTATTTTTCACTCCTTGGACTCGGTTATTTGAAATATCAGAGATGATTAATTTATTCAATACTCTATCAATAAATTCCCTCAATTTTTCTGCGCATGCTTATCCTCCAATTTCTAGATGCACCTCTTCACCATTGTGGACGTACTTCTTCACTAATGCGAACACACCTCTTGAACAATATGTGATTAAAAATTTTCAATTAAATAATTAATCAAAATATTCTTGATCATTTCTAGTCTACGAGATCCCTTCTTCTCTAATTGTAGGATTCATCAAACCAATCTCTATGGGCTTCCTCTCCTCCATAAGTGTGGATACTCTATCTTCAGATATTTGGGCTTCTCTTTCACTCATGCATGTGGGTTTCTTTTCATCCTTGGAGGGCTTCTTTGCAAGTTATATAAGCTTATGTTAATCAATTTACAGATTCAATCTTCCAGTCATGACTTTCAACACTCTTTATTTACAAAATCATCTTGAGCCATTGATCTCATTCTGGGCTTATTCCTGAATCTACATCTAAGCTGGAAAATGAATATCGAAACTAAGAGTTTTCCAAAAATATTTTCACAGTTCTCCTCCTTCTGCTTTCTACCTTCTGGGCTTCGGGTAGCGGAAATGTGACATTTTCCAAGGTCTTTTCGTGGTTATTCTCCTTCCTCTTTCCGCCTTTCGGAATTTGGGTAGCGGGAATGTGACATTTCCTAAGGTCTTTTCACGATTATCTATCTTCCACTTTCTGCATTCCACTTTCCTCCTTCCAGACTTCGAGTAGAGGAAATGTGACATTTCCCAAGGTCTTTTCGTGGTTTCCAGCCTTCTTCTTTCTGCCTTCCTCTTTACACCTTCCATACATCGAGTAGTGGAAATGTGAAATTTCCCAAGGTATTTTTGTGGTTCTTCATCTTCTTCTTTCCTCCTTCCCCTTTCTGCTTTCCGATCTTTGAACTTCCATATCCACACTTCAGAATGCAGAATTCGAAAACTCAATGTTTCCAAGAATTTGATTATCTTCCTTCCACTTTCAGGACTCCCATATCCGCACTTCTTTTTCGAACCGTTGATCTTTTTTACCGGATCGCTTCTCAGCCATTCGATCTCAAATTTTTGCGGACCTTCAACCTTTCCTCCTATCTTATATGGAACTGATCCTCAACCATCATATCTTATGCGAAATGATTCCTAACCATTCGATATCATATCGTCCTTATATCTTGTACGGATCTAATGTGGATCTCATCATGACTTTACGGATCTGCCCAATTTCTTTGTGGAATCATCTGCGATCGTTGCTAATAGTTTTTTTTATGCCATATCATCATCTGATCTTACCCTACCATCATATCCAATGCTTATATATTTGTCATTCGTGAACACCTTTGACATCAATGACAACTATATTCTTAACAAGGCTACTTCAACAAGAAGTCAAATAAGAAGAGACACCATGCTCACACTACTAAAGATGATGAACCAACAATAAAGAGACTCAAAGAAAAAATTAATTCCTCAAATGATGAATAATATGTTCTTATCTCAACACTCATGGGCATTGTCTCACATGGAAGCAATGATTTTCTTATAGATATTGGGGCATCCACACATATGATGTGATACAAAGAATCATTTGTAAACATGTGTGAGCATGAGTTGCCTCAAAAGGTGAAACTTGGGGATGGCTATCAATACCCCATAAATGAAAGTGGAGAAGCTCCCTACAAGCTAGACTCTGGGAAATATTTGAAGATGAAAGATGTGCTATATGTTACAGGGTTGAAGAAGAATCTTCTCTTCATCTCTGCACTAGATGCAAAGGGAATAAGAGTTTCATTCGTTGATGTCCAATTCATAATGTCACCAAAACGAAAAAGAATAGATGATGCAAAAGTGATTGGAGAGAAAGAGGGATACTTTTGCAAGTTAAATGGACAACTTGAACAAGCATTGGTTCGTGGCTCCATATAACCAAGTGAAATATGGAACCAAAGGCTTACACATGTGCACTATAGAGCACTACTCATTACAAGCAAAGAAGTTTCAGGACTTCCATAAATCCATACAAATCATGAAGGAATTTGCAAGGGATGTTCTCAAATAAATAACGTAAAGAAGAAATTTCCCAGAAGTGAGAGAAAAGAAAAAGGAATAATGGACATAATCCACTTAGGTGTTTGTGGGCCTATGTCATCCATCTCACTAAGTGGGTATGTATACTATGTTTCCTTTATATATGTTTTCTCACATAAAACTTTGATATATTTCTTAAAAGTAAAAATTGAATTCTTCAACGAGTTCAAGGAATTCAAAGGCTTGCTCGGAAATCACACTGAAAGGAAGATCAAGACTCTGCAGTTAGATCATGATGAAGAGTTCACATTTGAAGAATTCAAGGAACTCTACAGAGAATATGGAATTAAGAGGGCGTTGATAACTCCATACAATCCTCAACATAATGGAATTACAGAACAAAATAAAAAAACTATAATGGAAGGAGCAAAGGCAATGCTACATGATTAGGATCTTTTGATGCACCTTTGGGAAGAAGTAGGAAGGAAAGTTGTGTATGTACAAAACCATACTCATCACCAAGTACTCAACAAAAAGACTCCCAAAGAGTCTTTCTCAAGAGAGAAACCAGAACTCAACCATCTTAGAATATTTGGCCGCCCAGTGTACATAAACATCCCAAAGGAAAAGAGGACCAAGGTTGATCATTCTCGAAGGAATGGGATATTTGTAGGATATAATGAAACTTCAAAGGCCTACCAAATATAATTTTCATGATTCAATAATATCAACATCAACAAAGACATAACATTCGACGAAGATTCAACATACTCCAGATCCAGAAAACTACCTATCATAGGAGCCGAAGAAATTGAAGCAACAAGAGTGTGAGGAATAGAACTAGAAGAAATAATTCCATAATACCATGAAGACCGTGACATGGAAGAACCACAAGATCCTATAGATCCACTTCATGAGAAGAACTCCCACAAGGGAAAACCAACATGGGAACGAGAGCTATTACAAGATGCACAAAGATATAGAGCTTCACATGGGATACATATAGAAAGGAATAAACCTAAAACATACAACAACTATGTGGCCCTGCTATGTGACATCATTGAAAAATAACCTTCCAACTACGAAGAGGCTACATAAAAGAAATAATGGAAGGATGCCATGATTGAGGAGTAATAGTCAATTATGAAGAATGATGTCCGGGAGATAGTTCCAAGTCCGTAAGGGAAGTCTGTCATGAATTCAAAGTGGATATACAATATCAAGCATGCTAGAGATGATAGCATTGATAAACATAAGGAAAGGTTCATGGAAATTGGCTTCTCCCATAAATAAGGCATAGACTATGAGGAGACATTTGCACGCATAGAGAGATACACTTCCATCAAATCTATACTTGCATTGGATGCAGTAATGAAATGGAAGGTACACCAAATGAATGTCAAGATAACATTATTGAATGTTGCAGTTGAGGAGGAAGTGTACGTGGAGCAGCCACTAGGATTCAAGACACATGACAAGAAGACACATGTGTGCAAATTGAAGAAAGCATTATACAGATTGAAACATGCACCCAGGAAATGGTACGACAAGATGTACATATTCATGATGAGATTAGGATTTACCGAGAGTAAATCATATTACAACCTTTACTTCAAGGTTGAAGGTCGAATACTGGTGATGCTCCTTCTATATGTTGATGACCTATTTATGACAGGAGAGAATGAACTCATTTTAAATGCAAAGAGGAAGCTTGTCACTGAGTTTGAGATGAAAGAGATGGGGATGATGCACTATTTATTAGGCATGGAGGTGTGGAAGAGTATGGATGGAATTTTCCTTGGTCAAGGAAAGTATGCAGTGGATATTTTGAAAAGACTGAGGATACTGGACTGCAAGGCAATATCCACACCTATGGCATCGAAGTGGAAGCTACTAGGTGATGCTTTATCAAAGACCATTGATGCCACAATATATTGTCATATTATTGGTTCATTGATGTATCTGATGAATACAAGAAAAAACATATGATTTTCTATGAACACCGTGAGCTAGTTCCTGAAACATCTGAGACATGTTCACCTACTAGTTGTAAAGCATGTATTTATGTACCTGAAGGGTACAGTTTTTTATGGGGCTAAGTATGATGTGAATCAAAATATTAACCTGCATGGTTATGCTGATTTTCATTGGGAAGGAAGAACCATTGATATGCGTTGTACCCCCATTGGATATGTGTTTCCCTCCTTTCGAGATTTTATTATTTTCTATCATCATTGAGGTAGAGCGTTCATTGTAAGTTGGGCCAGTAGTCCTGAAGTCAAATATAATAAAATATATTTTTAGGTCCCTCTAGGAGAAGCCAACCCGGTTAGGGTAACAAGTCGGCCGAGTCAATTTGTAAGGTCACACACTTGAATGATATAAATAGGGAGGGGCCCTACCTCATTTATACACACACTCACTCACTCAAGCTCGCATGAGGAGACAGAGAAGATCAAGGAGGAGAGAGAGAGTTGCAGAAGACTTCTTATACTTGGGTTTTTCTACCTTGTGATATTGTCTTAGTGAGGGGTTTTCTTCTTTATGGTTTCCCTAAGGAAAATCTATGTGTCTTGTGTATATGGTCTATCTTATGCATCTATGTGTGCTTGTTATTATTTCATAGAAAGATCCTATTCAATTTGAATTAGATTAGAAAATCTAACAAATTGATTCTCTCTTATGCAACCTTCTTTCACATTTGAATTCATTTACGCCACAAGATCCTAATCTTCACTAAATTAAACAATTCCATCTCCATTTTTTACCACGTTTTTGGAAGATATCTAGGAGGAAAATTGATGCAACCACAAATTGAAATCCCATCCACCATAAATTGCAATGTTAGAGTATAATCTGTCCAAATGGTTAAAATCAATATTTAAGCAACAAAAATATGACATTTTAGCAATATTGAGGTTACTAACTTTAAAAGAAAATTATCATAGTGTCGGTTATTCAAAACAATGTTAGGTGGTTTGTTCTAACTATTTAAATCATGTTGTGCAAACATTTATTACAATTCATTTCACCATTACAATGAAATTCCAACGTTTCCTTAGGATGCTTTATTTCTATTCAGTTAGGCTAACATGATAGAATAGCTACATTGAATGAAATTTTCTTAATGACATTTGAAATTCAATATTCAGGGACTCATTGATTGATGTGCATGTATACCTACTCCATACAGTGTTTCCCTCCCTCAAGCAAATATTTGATTATGTTTGGTAGACCTCTCACCACTATCTGTATTTGTTACAAAAGAGAGAAAATAATCTTAACTATCGATATGGTTAGAAAAAAAATTGACATTGCATTCACATTATCTATATCCACAACACTTTTGTGTTTCAAGTCCAAATTTGAAGGAAGTGTTGTAGAGAAATGGATTTATGGTCATTCTTCCACATTATTATTCTTTTGCATCTAGAAAGCTCTTCCATGTTCATCTAATTTATCGTAAATCTATGTGTCATATAGCTAATTGCTTTCCAACACATGTCCATGAATACCATTTATATTTTTCTATGTTTCATTCTCACTATTAAAAATTTGACATATTTAAACCAAATTTTCTTGACATGTGTGATGAGAGGGCATTAGCTCATTATACTAAATAGTTATTGTCCATGTGATTCTCGTGCCACATTGAAAAATTTGTTGGAAAATAACATGAATGGGATTTCTAATTACATTATAAGACATTTCTCCTATGTAATTCATATATTTGAAAAACACATATCTATGGTACATCAAGAAACCATTATGTTTAAAGGCACTGCAATCAATGCAATATTCCTTATATAAAAGTAAATATAATCGAGGTACAAATACCTAAAACATCGAATGATTGATGTGTTCATCACTTCATCAAGTAAATAGTGCAACTGAAACAAAATCATATTGTTTATTCAATAAATTAAGTTATATTTAATCAATTGTAATTGAAATAGACCATTAAATAATAACTTATAACATTCTAAATCAAAGTGAAATTAACCTAGATTTGTGCATCTATTTTGAGGAGGGATATGAAAAAAATCACAAAGACTCAAGAGTACAGGATTACACTCTAGAGTCCAATGATGAATGGAAGAATTTGTGCATGGATTATTGTCTCTATTGTTTCCTAACATAAGGTAGTTTATTAATAAATTGTGAATGATAATATTGAGAACAACCACTAGATTAAGTGATATACAAAGCACATAAGTTGTGACAATGACAAGAAGATAGGCATACCTACAAAATATACATGCATTAACATCTAAAGCGTAATGATGTCTATAAAGAATGCAACCGTAGCTAAGCTATGGTAGTACTAAACAGGAAGATGATCCATGTGAAGTAGTTCTTTATTTCTTAGAGTGTGTTTAATCTTAACTTATTTGTTGTATAATATAGATATATATGTAAGTATGTGTGTTTTCATTTACCTTTGCCTTCCTCGATTCAATGGATAAACATTTTCACATCATTCCATATTAATTTAAACACATTTAAATAGCAAGCTTAATCAACTTATTCACATCATTACTATGTACATTTTTGCATCTTCAAAAACAATTGCATGTGATACTTTTACCAACATTGATGTAGCTTCACTTTGTCTATAGTTTTCATAGGCAAAGGTTAGTTATCATTATCTCCTTTGTCGTATAATGATATATGAAAGTGTTCATGTTTTCAGTGTATTAATAATCAATGTAGTATAAACATGTTACAATTTGAATATATATTTTAAACCATTTTTCTTAGAAGTCTAGTGAGAAATTGAGAAGTTTTGTTAGAATTGCAAATATAAGTTGTTGAGATGAGATTGCACAATCTAGATGCAATGAAGGAACCTCAAAACACTAAATTCATTTATGTATTCAAAAATACAATTTAAGTAATAGAAAATTGCAATTTGACTAAAAATTGGATAGTATAATAATATTTGAAATAAGTCCAAATCATATATCGTTTAGATTACTTCTTAATTGCCACATATACATAGTTATTTTGATAGAAAGTACGGGTTAAACCACTTTTGAATCACATGTCTCGATTGTGCATCTAATTTTTATCGACACCAACATATTCTTAGTGACATCCCTTAAATAAATAGGTTAGATTTAGATCTAGTTATGCACATATTTTTTCAGTGAGATCAACACACACGACTTATGAAATATGGGTGGTTTGAATAATATTGTTTGAAGTCATATTTAGATCTAGTTATGCACAGATGTTTTGAGTGAGATCAAGACACACAACTTATGAAATGTGGGTGGTTTGAATAATATTATTTGAAGTAGGATTTGGGAGTTTAATTTCACATAAATTTAGAGTTGTTACAATATCTCCCTAACAAATAAATTCCTAATACATCTTCTCCATGTAAAATGACCGCTGAAATTCCTTCTTAACACACTTTTCTTTTTGCACATGAAGAAAGAATCACGGGAGTTAGTTGCATAGGCCACTGAAAGGTTAACCCTTAACCTGCTACCATAAGGAGGCCTAGACTATCCTCCCCTAAAGTAAGGTCGTGAGGTCTTTCCAAAAACATACTGGTTGGATCGTGTCAACTTATTTCCTCCCTTATCATATGATATATCCTCAACATAGCGAGCATGCTTAACTTTCGTTGCAAACAAATTTGGCTTCGACACACTTACTAAAGCCCTGATCTTATAGTTGAGTCCGTACACAAAACGCTTCCACATGCCGATCAGCTAATTCCAAGTATGGCAAGTATGGAACATACTTCACTAGTTCTATGAATCTAGCTTCATATTACTCCACCGACATGTTTCCGTGTCCCAAAGAATGAAACGCACCTTCATATTGAACCTCTCCTCGAATAATTCTCATGAAACAATCAAATGGATAAGATGCAATTGTTTCTCTAGATATGACCACCAATTTAGGGAATCACCCTTTAGCTGAAAGATGGCCATTCTAACCTTGGAAGTGGAGGTATACTCATTTAGTGCGAAGCACCTCTTCATGTCTTCGAGCCATGCTTCAACATGCTTATCGAGTCATCCTCTGGAAAACTCAAGAATTTTGATCTTCTGCAACTCTCTTGAATTATCGTGAAGCGATTCGAGCCTCAGGCCTTATTCCCTCTCATATTTCTCTTGGTTCACTTGAGCGGTTTCCACCTCAACGTCCCGTCCCGACTATCTGTTCATCGTGGTCATGATAGCCTCCAAAGATCTCATTATTATCTCCATTTATGGTGTTGAGGTTGACAGTGGTGGTGTGGGCTGTGGTGACGGTGGTCTCAACGGTGAAAGTGGTCGACCTCGACCTCTGTGTGTTGTTACCATGATCAATCATGTATCATGAATAAACATCATAGTGTGAGTTACTAGAGAGTGTATTAGTCCATTCTCAAAGAGGCGCATTTCTGGAAAATAGCTATAGTTCCGGGTGTTTAGATGAGGCCATCTTCACGCCACCCAATACTAAATCTACTATTTAATGTTTTGCAGGTTAGATTGCTAAAGCGATGTTACTTAGCATGACCAAATTGATTCACACTTTATGCATTTCTAGATTGATCTATTTGGTCATTAAATTTAATTTGGCTAATAAATTTATGTAGATTTCCCATGAATTAGCATCTAATTTTAAGTGACAATTAAAATTTTAAATGTGTTGGTAAATAGATTAATTATCAATAAAAATGCTAATTACAATCAACTATTTCATATAACATAAATATTTAATTTAAGAATACTCAATATTGGTCTTGAATTTACAATTTAAAATGACCTAACATTTAATATAATATTGAATTTAATAACTTACATTGACCTACAATTTAATATAACATCATTTTGGAACTTGGACAGCGGACTACCCTAGTTTACATAGGGCACCCATGTGAAGACTATGATGTATGCACGCCAGGCGGACGACATGCAAATTAAATTAATAAAAAAACAAAATCCTCAAACCCTTAAGAAGGGTAAACTCGCTAGGCTTTACCTTTCTCTCTTCGATTTTTCGGCAGACTCTACTCTGCAACTCCGCCATGGCCAGTGATTGCTTTCAGGTATGCTCTCCACTAGCCTGGATTAATTTATTTAGGATTTCTTCTATTTATTCTCGAGCTTAAATTTCTTATTGGTTATTGTTTGTTATAAGCTTTAATTTATTTAGGGTTTCTTCTGGTTATTCTCGAGCTTAAATTCCTCATTAGTTGTTGTTTGTTAATCTTCATCCCCAACCTGAAATTTTGTCCACACGACCTTCAGGCCGTGGAAAAACCGGAAGCCATCCCCCTTTCCATGGAATATCGGTTCTGAGAGGATACTGTGATTTTTTTTTACTGTAATCTTCAACCCAACCGGAAGTTTTCATGGAATATCGGTTCTGAGATTGTAGAGGTGAGGTGTGTGACATCCCCCAAGGTTCCAGCCTTCTCTTTTCCTGGGTCCCCAGTAACGACCCTCACAATTAAAATTGTTAACAATGCAACCAAACCCTGTGAGGGTCGAATAACATTGGTATAAACCAGCGAGAGTTAGGGAATTGAGGTTGATGGTGAGTGGAATAATGGTTTAAAGAGGTAATATATATTAAACCGGTTATTTACGCTACTGCAGATAGATGCAGGCAAACAGATAAACGCATTCCTCTGAATCGATTAATGTGAAACAATTGATTTATTTTTATTTTTATTTTATTTTTATATTATTATTATTATTGTTGTTGTTGTTGCATCTGCAATCATAATAAGTCGTTGGAGTTTAAGTGAAACATATTACCATGATAGGTGCGCATGGTAATATGACTAACTTTAGTGATTGGGTGAGCACTATGGTTTTTTCAATCCATGAAGGTTGTTTAAAAGCATATTACTTAAATTATGTTTTCCATAGATGTGAAATAAACTCTTGCAGTTCATGATATCTCACTGCATTTAGTAATTCTATTGCAAAATAATTACTTAAATTATGTTTTCAATAGATGTGAAATTCCTCACTGCATTTTGTAATTCTATTGCAAAATAATTTAGTTCCTTAGTTAAGAAATTCTATTGCTAAATAATTTAGTTACTTAGTTAAAAATAATGGAGTATATATAAATGAAAAAATCTATAAGATGAGAATCCATAACATGGGTTTCTTGCTTTTTGATCTCAATAGGCCAATGAGCAGTCTAAAAGCCATATATGAAGCCCACACCATCCTCTACAGTAGGTTTTACTTGAAGATTTAAGATATATTATTTTGGCGTACTTATATCAAGTAGTTTAAAATGTTTATCTTATTTTGACGTACTTATATTAAGTAGTTGAAAATGGTTATCTAGATATTGCTACTCAAAACTCAGTAACTCACTAAATGGAATTATAACTTTTAGCTCTGTAACAGACACACATACATATATATTCAAATGCTAAAGCTAGCAAGCTAGTTTTTTCCAATGCTTGTGATATTTAGATGACATTTATTTATTTTTTATTTTGAATTAGTAATTTTAAATCAAACATTGTTAATCACATACTTTGCCATTATGTCTTAAACCATATTGTGCTCTAACTGCATCATAACATGAAATGTTAATCTCTACAAACATTTTAGCATTTTCTAACATAAACACAAAACCAAATTCAAAATATATGTGAATCACTGCATTTGGTATTTAATCCAAATTTAAAATATATGTGAATCACTGCATTTAGTATTTGGTAATTCTATTGCAAAATAATTTAGTTACTTAATTAAAAATAATGGAGTACATATAAATGAAAATCTATGAGATGAGAATCCACAACATGGGTTTCTTGCTTTGTGATCTCAAAAGCTCAATGGATAGTCTAAAAGCCATATATGACGCCAGCATATTTCTCTGCTGAAGTGGAGCCATTGAAAAAGACTTGTCTCAGTTTCATAAATGCACAGGATGTGAGCAGACTATCAGAACCTGCTTGATGGCACATCCCAATTCTGTTCAGGTCCAATAATTCCGCCACCTTATCCAATCCGCCAAACAGACCGTTGCAGAACTTCATCAGGTGCTTGATATCATACACTGTAGGAAAATACATCTTGATCAAATTGAAGAAACCAGCAGGTGTCCGAGGCAACAGCTGGCCTATTGACTTCAAACAATGCCAGATGAAATTAGAAGCTCACGAAATACCGGTGCATCCATTCCTTTCTCACTATTTTTCTTGAAATCAATGCCACTTCGTTGCAGAAGCTGGACAGTATCGACAGCATACCTATCTTTAACAAGATTAAATTCGGGGAGGTTGAATTGCCAGATGCAATGCTTATCTGTGCCGCAGTGAGGAAGGTTCCCATCCTCGTCTGAGAATGTGAAACCCACTTGAATCAGGTTGAGTATATCAACACTACACTTTATAGCCAGATATTTCAACTCCTCTGAATAATTACGGAAATCGCCAGCAGGTTTATAAACTATACCAGGAAACTCAGTATCCATGGAAATATATGGGTAGTCGCCCACGATTTCACTAATCAGAGCAAACTCCTCCATCACATTATCTGCCCAGACTTCCCTTATGATCAAGGAATCGCTTTGTAGTAGAGTGGCCATCTTGTTTTTCCTTAAAACCAAAACCCTATAATACAAGAAACAAGAAAAACCCAAGAAATATGAGACAGGAAACTCTTTTAAGGATGCAATCATGTGCAAATCCCTCAAACAAACCTTAAAACTGAGAAAAACAGTTTTAAATATGCAAATCGCTCAGTCAAAAGAAAAACCTGTTTTAAGCATGTGCAAATCATTTTAAATATGCAAACAAGAAGTTTTTTTTCAAAAAGTATGCAACCATGTGTAAATTCCAAATCGATTTTATACAGAAAAAAAAAAACCAAACTTACCTTCCTGGAACTAAATCTGTGCCAAAACTTCACCTTCCACACACTGCTGACTAAGAAATGATAGTCTGGAGCTAAATCTGTGCCAAAACTTCACATTCGTGAAGAAGAAATGATTGTTGGGGCTAAATCTGTGCCAAAACTTCACTTTCATGGAGCTCAAATACTCAATAGCAGATGGCTTTGAATCACCCTTTCTGGCTTTTATATGGAGCAGACTTCCTTTCTGGTGACGGCAAAAGATGCAAATTCAAATACAATACCAAAGTTTATTGTTTATGCATTTGCCAGGCCACACCATGCTAACAGTAACACAAAGAATAACTACAGCAATCGGAAATGGCATGACTAAGGTCACTATAGTTATCTCGAGGTTAGAACAGGGCCTTTGAAATGGTTAGGCCTAAAATCAATGGACTATAATTATCTCTTCATAGCTCGTAGTTCGAACTGGTTTGTCCTAAAATCAATGGAATAACCGCTACACTCTGCCTTGCTTAAAAATAAATAATAAGAGCTTCAATTCTGCCCCCAACATGCACTAGTTTGTTTTCAATAGTATCTAAATATAACGATAGCAGCTGCAAGTGGCACTTCTGCTTGTTGTTTTAAATCTCCCAGTCCCAACCCGTGCTATAATTGATAATGCTTCGAACAGCCCGAAGCCTACAGTTCAATAAAATCTGTGGTAGTTCTTTTCCAAAATAGATATAATCATGCATAAGTAAAATAAGAATACGGTAACTTGAAGAGGCCGTCCTCATTCATATGCATGGATAAGTATAATATCACCTCAACCAGAAGTAAGACAAACATAGATATTTCAAAAGTTAAGTCGACATTATTGGAACAAAGCCGAGCCAAGACCCCTAATTTTATTTGATTTATCTACTTTAATTAGCCTACCGTCAAATTCAGCTGACTATTTAGATAAGAGTAATATATAAGACAACACTCACAATGGAGCCATTCTTCCACACTCATAAGGAAAAAGAACGCTCTCAATGCAGTCAATACTTGGACAGTTTTAAGGAAAACGAATGCTCACAATGGACTCAATACTTATTTCGAAAATAACTAGCAATTGTACCTATGGGTCCAATAAAAGAACGCCGTGTTGTAAGCTAAGCAAAGAGATGTGGACATATACAACAAGAAAGACAATTTGAAGTCTTAAACCACGAATTTAAGTAAATAAAATCTTATGGTTGATACAATAATTTAAAACATTATATTCTTCACATAATTGGGCATTACATTATCCGAATTTCAAAAATAATCATGAGAATTATTTTCCTCTCAACTAAATGACAATGAATTGTTAGTTTTTGTAGTTCATTGTAGTTCAAATCCATGTCCTCCACATTTTTTTTGTACACCCCAAACCTCCATTCCATTCCCCCTAAGTGCACAAAACTCGAATTGAAATAATTCCACCATGTTTGTTTATATAGGAACTGACATATAGATATTTGAAAACCTTACATATAGATATTTGAAAACCTTACAGGGCAGATCTTAAAACTCAAAACATCAAATTACATGCAAAATTTTAAATGTAAACCAGCCTATGAGCTGGTCTTTATATCCTGGAACCTAAAACTCTAGTATATAAAACCATCTCAACAACCCACTTATAATCTAACAAACGACACTTACAATTTAACAAATCTGATTACTAATTTTACAAAGCTTAAGCATATATTTTTATTTGTTTCCTATCCAAAAAAAACTAAGCTAAAATAATATAAAGTGAGAAAAAAACTAAGCATAAAATGACAGAAAAATACCCAACACATATGTAAATTCAACCATATTAAATCTATAAATCCAGGAATAATTAAAACATAAATAAATAATAATATAACACAGAAAGAAAATATAACATAATAGAATCAACCATATTAAATCTATAAATCCAGGAATAATTAAAACATAAATAAATAATAATATAACACAGAAAGAAAATATAACATAATAGAATTAAAAAAATTGATGTAAATTTCAATTCTAGCTTACTAAATATTAAAAACCCAAATTCCCAACCTACCAAATTAACAAACAACCTGCCTAATCAACAAATATCTAACAAAACCCAATTATAAACTTTAAAACTCACCAGCAATCTTGAGCAACAATTATATTCAATAGCGTGCAATTTTGAAATTCGACCAGTCATATGTTTCTGGAGCTTTGCCCGTGCACTGAAAAACAAAACAAAACAATGTCAACAAAAATAATAAAAGAGAGCTCTATAATATCTACTTTGATTACCATAAATTAATAAAAACCAGGTAATGCCATTGCATTACCTGACTGATGCATACGGCCGTAGTTTTTCCTTAACATGCATCCGGTGGGCCTCAATTTCTTCCAAGAAGCTGCAGAAATCTCAGCATTCAAGAAATTTCGGCGTTCACGAAATCTCAGCATTCAAGAAATGTCCGCTTTGGGAGAACAACGGCCTGCGATGTAAAGCGGAGCTCTCTTAGTTTGTTCAAGAAATCCTCATCTTCACCGCATCTTCTCACTTCTTCGCTCACAAATCCAAACACAAACCCCAAACCCAAAACATAAAGAAAATACACACAAATAAAAAAATAACAAAAAAACATTTGGACAACTAAACTGAAAATCCAAAAACAAAGCTTAACAGGTAAAACCAAAGCATGGCCATGCTTGAAGAAAAAAATTATAAAAAGAAAATCCAAAAAGACTTCTCTTATCCTCTCGGCTCTCTGCTATTTCACCACTTCTCTTCAACAAGTTTTTGTTTTTATTTATAAACTGTCTATTTTACTTGTACCATATGTACTCACTCCAATATTACTAATGTACACTTTAAAGAATTAAAAAAAAATCCATTTTACTTTGTACCATCTGTACTCACTACAATATGACTAATATTACGCTTTGAAGAATTTAAAATACAAAATCCATTTAAAAATATAAAATAAACCAATAAAAAATCGATTTAAAAAATAAAAAAGTATTTTGAACGAGGGATAAGTTTTTTAAGGAAGTTGACGTCGATAGACTTTGTCGTTTATACACTTGTTTAATTTAGACTTCGTAACGAGAAAGTTTAGACTTCGTAACGAGAAAGTTATTTTAAAGTCCAAGAAAAGGAGGAATTCAGACACCACCTAACTATGCTATATAGGAAACCGTGCATTTGTACTCTCTAAGTTACTTAGAGATTATGACTATGACTTCATTTGTGATTTCTACTTGTCAAACTTTTCGCCAACTACAACACTACGTTAACACAGCCCTATCAGTTCGCAAGTTGACAAACATTTCCAAAACCTTAAAACAAATGAAATACCAAATCAAGTTACATACATCCAAGTAAGTTTTGTATGCATAATTTCTCAATGAAAATTTGTCGTCCACTCTTGCCGACCAAACCGACGGTGACGCACGAAACTGGGCCAACAAAGACAGCTACGGAAAACAATTCAGCATCGATCAAATCGATCACCCGTATGCGCGGTATACGGCATAAGAAGTCGTCCTGAAATTACTATTTCAATTGCTCAAATGACGATTAGACTATTTAAATATAAATTAAACATGTTGCAGGACTTGCTCAACTTGCAAATTCAATACAATTTGGCCCGTTATCCCACACCATAATTCAGTGAGTGGAGACTCGTTCCGATCTCATTCTCACAATTTCCTTTCATCTCTTCTTCTTCACCCATCCCGATCACCCCAGCTAACTGCTCACGTAATTCTACGTTATCCAATTACTATGAAAACCACCCATGAGTCGTGATAGAAGGTGCGAGTACAGCTCATCTTAAATATTTCTTTGTGCTAAGGGGCCCACTACACAACTCGATAGCAAAGAATAGAGTTGCATGCATGCAGCCACGGGGATTGCATGCACGGCCTCTTCCCACCTTGCCCACCGTCCATCACATAAGGCAAGATAGTCCCTCCTAGCGCGCGAATGCCATTCTGCAGGTTGGAGCGCCTGTGATCTAATCATGTCCCAAGCCAGCTGAGTGCCAAGTCCTCCCTATGCCATGAAAGGAATAGTAAGCATTTTTATTTTGTGTTTGCTGGAAGATTTCACCGCAAGATTCTAAAGAGGTTGAGGGCTAAGAAGGGACCTAAATGTGAAAGAAGGTTTGATTGCAGGAAATGGGAGCCCTAGGTTCCTGGAATATATTGTTCATAAATATATATGTTCATAAATATATATTTTCAGGTCTGAGCTTTTTTCTTCCAAATTCTAATGCCATGCCAGCGGCTTGATACTGAAAAGGCATTCTAATAATTCTGCATATTTTACTCTTCCGAAAGGGTTTTCGATTACATTGACTCTCATGCGCGCCTCTATAGCCCTACCAGCGCGTTAGGTATAAATTTGAATACTGATACATTGTTGCATTATATATGTAGTTGGGAAATCTCTGTTGTTTTCCAGCTATCTAAAACGCTGATCAAAGATGTTCACAACAGGTGGCAGACCACATGGACGACCGACGGATCTTCACAACAGATGGCAGACCGTATGGACGAGAACAGTGGGGGTATCAATGGACGTTGGATAATGTTTGTGATCACCATTTTTGAGTGCTGTTGCATTGGCGCTATTGCCAGATCTTTTGATTTCTATTATTTTGTTCAACAGGTGTTT
>LPNX011071224.1:0-17808 GCA_001517045.1 Pseudotsuga menziesii
AGCGCATTGCTCATCACTACAAGCAGATGTCGCCTCCTACTCAAAGCATCTGCTACCACATTAGTTTTTCCACTCCTATGTTGCACAACAAAGGTATACACCTGCAAAAAGGAAGCCCATTTAGCATGCTTGTGGGAGAGCTTATTCTGGGAGTTGATGTATTTCAAAGCTTGATTATCAGTCATCAGAATGAACTCTCTGTGCAGGAGGTAATGCCTCCAATATTTCAAGGCTTAAACAGCTGCGTAGAATTCTTTATCGTAGGTGCTGTACTTTTGTTTAGCTTCATTCAACTTCTCGCTAAAAAACGCTATGGGTCGTCCTTCTTGACTTAAAACCCCCCCAATGGCCAGCCTGGAAGCATCACATTCGACTGTAAAAAGTTTGTTGAAGTCTGGTAGGGTAAGGATAGGAGCCTCCGTAATATTTTTCTTGAGTTGGTCAAAGCTGAAGGCTGCAGCCTTGGTCCAATTAAACATCTTTCCCCTGGTGCAGTCAGTCAAGGGAGCACTTATGCCACTGAAATTTCTAATGAATTTTTTGTAAAAGTTTACCAACCCGTGGAAACTCTTCACTTCTGTAATACTCTGAGGAGCAGGCCACTCAAGGATGGCCTTGATTTTTTCTGGATCCATGCTCAACCCCTCTGTTGAAACTACACTCCCCAAAAATACTAACTTATCTTTGCAGAATTCACTCTTTTCAAGGTTGATAAACAATCTCTCCGTTTGCAGGATGTCAAGTACTACCTTTAGATGCTTCACATGTTCTTCCATGGTTTTACTAAAAATTAAAATGTCATCCAAATAGATTATAATAAATTTTCCAATGTGGGTTCTAGATACCTGATTCATCGTTCGCATGAAGGTAGCAGGGGCGTTGGACAAACCAAACGGAATCACCATCCATTCATATAACCCGTCCTTTGTTTTGAAAGCTGTCTTCCACTCGTCGCCTTCACTAATTCTGATTTGGTGATAACCACTCCTGAGGTCAATTTTGGAGAAAATTCTTGCTCCGGACAAGCAATCTAGCAGATCATCCATTCTGGGCAGCAGATACCTATACTTCACTGTGATTTTGTTAATAGCTCGAGAATCCATGCACAACCTCCATGTCTTCCCTCCCTTCTTGGGAGAGAGCAGGGCGGGAGTAGCACAAGGACTCATGCTCTCTCTTATGAACCCCTTCTCTATCAGTTCTGTTATTTGTCTCCTCATCTCCTCATTTTCGAATGGAGACAGCCTATACGCTGCTTGATTCGGAAGCTTGGTGCCTGGAATTAAATCAATTTGATGAATGATTCCTCTTGTGGGAGGGAGACCTGTCGGTAAGTCTGTCGGTGTCAAATCAGGGTATTGCTGCAATAATTTCTGCACTTCTAGGGGGGTTGATTGCTACTGCCATTGTTTTTGTTCTTGGGGATACAATAGATAGCAAACATCCTTCCTAGTTTCCTTGGAAAAATTTTTCCAGCCCATGGTGCTCAAGGATAAGGCCGTTAGTTCAGCAGAACCCTCCTCTTTGAATGGCTTCAAGATATGCCGCCGACCCTCATGCCTAATCTCATATGTATTTTCTCTGCCCTGGTGAATGATATTCCTGTCATATTGCCACGATCTTCCTAAAAGCACATGGCAAGCATCCATCGGGACTACATCACACCACACCTTGTCCTCATAGGGACCAATTTTGAAATCAACTAAACAGCTTTGGTTTACAAGTATGCTATGATCCTTTTTTAGCCAAGAAATATTGTATGGGTGAGATTTAGGAATGCAGGATAGTTGTAATTTTTGAACCATTTCTGTACTTACCAGATTGTTGGTCGACCCCCCATCTATGATGACCTTGCAGACCTTATCCTTGCACTTGCACTTGGTGCGAAACACACTCTTCCTTTTCCAATCTGCTTCAGGGGTGACTTTGTTACTAGATATCAAGGTCCTCCTTAACATTAGATTCTCACCCCTCTTTGCTTTGACTTCTTCTGGGTAAGATTCCTCTTCCCCCTCTTCTCGAACCATCATCACTCTTTTTGGGTTCTGTGGGCACTCTACTGCTTTATGAGGTCCTCTGCAAATGAAACACTTCAGGGGTCGCCAATTCCCTGGAAAAGGTCTTCCTCTTCCCCTATTCCTGAAGCTCACCTTACTTTGGGAATCCGACTTCTGTTCCATACTGGAGTCGGCTTTGCTAGTAGATCTTGAATAGTTTCCACCACCCCTGTTTAAGCTGCTATTGCCTCGCTGGAATGCTGCCTTACCTCGCCGATTCAACTTCTCTTCAGCCTTTAATGCCAATTGATATGCTTCATCGACTGAATTCACTTTGAGTAGGGCTAACTCATCTTGGAGCTGATACCGGAGGCCATTTACATATCTGGCGGCTGCATGCTCATCATCTTCTTACAGTCCTGTTCTAATCTGCAATTTCAAAAATTCTTCTGTAAAAGCCGATATAGACAATTCCTTTTGCCTTAAATTCTGGTATTCTTTGAAGAGTCTTTGTTGATAATCCGAGGGCATAAATTTAACATTGAGACGCTTCAGCATCTTCGGCCATGACTTGATCTTCTCTTTCCCTTGTCTCTTCCTAGCATTCTGGAGGTTCTCCCACCACAGAGCTACATGTGACTTCATCCTGGATGCAGCGATTTTGGTCCTCCTTGGATCCATCTCTTCGATCCCTTCCATGTCAAAATATTTCTCCAGCTCTTGAATCCAATCCATGAACAAGTCTGGATTCAATTCACCCTTGAAATCTAGGACTTCAACCTTTACCCTCATCCCTTGCTTGGTTATTGCTTCAATCAATCTCTCCATTGGGTTTACAGTTCTGAGCCACTCACGAGGAACCTCTAGTTCCTCCTCGGATTCTTCTGGGGGCAATCTGGACTCGATAGTCTCTAATCTTCGGAGTAGTTCTTCCTCAATGGGTTCTCTCTGCCTGGCATTTCTCCTGCCTCTTCTACCCCAGTTAAGATGGACTCCTCTCTGAGCCATCGTGTGCTCTGATACCAATCTGATGTAGTCACTCCCTCTCTGATCTCACCACTCCCACCCTGATGGAACCACTTGTAGCTGCAGCACACCTGAAACACTGAAGGAAACATTACAGGAAATAAACAGACATATGGAACTGAAATCGGGAGCCACTTGGAACAGGCATCTCTTCTTTTATTAAGAATCTACTGAGGATTAAAACCCAGAGCCCCCCATTACAGAAGCCCTCCCTTACCACAGGACGCACAGGCCCTTTTATTTAAACATAGAACCAACGGGCACGCAGGCCTCTTTATTATTAACTCTAAATAACTGTCTCGAAAACCAGTAGCCAAGCTGTTCACTCCAACGCAGCTCTCAAACCTTCCAAACAGAGAAAAAATCCAATCCCAAAAAATCGAGTCCCCTCTCTACAGTAGAAAACCCCTTTTTATCCAGCATATGCTCGCCACGCGTCATTCCCAGAGCCCTGGAAGCATGCAGATCGGATCCCTCAGATTACGGATCCTGTATCCTGCGCCAATTTGTCATGCTTCGCATCACTTACCCTTCTTTCAATAGGGTTATTGCGGCGTTCGTTCCCTATCTGGGAGTTGTGTTAATTCTCCCTCAACTGAGCCTAATGCAGAGCAGAAGGATCGTGGAAGATTTTACTGCCTTCTATGCGTTTGCTTTCGGTGCAGAGAGGATATTAAAATTTTCTTTCTGAGTTATACTGAACCTGAGGAGTTTATGGATGGCTCCATCACAACTGATTTCGATTTTTGGGCTGGGTCGGTTCGTCCATGAAGGTTATTGATCCATACAAAATGCCAAAATGCAGTTCCTTATGAGAAAAATCCAGATTAATTCTTTGAAAAGGGATGAAGATGTTGATGATAGTCATTGAGGCTCAGTCAACTCTTTCCATAAGGGAATTTCTTTAAGAAGACTTGACAGGGGAAATTAGAATTTCTTCCAGAAGGTAGCCTGTCTATTGCTGGCTATCAGACCACAACCACAATTTTTTCAGTCCTGCTATAAACAACATGGTGAGTCTCACATCTTACTCAAATTTTTGTTTTAAATACCTCAAGATCTAGGGCATTAAATTTTGGAGTTTACAATAATAATTTTGGAGTTTACAATAATATGAAATTTCATGATAATTAGTGCCTGGTTTCCCTATGACAAGCCCGCAACTTACAAATTTAGGACAGACAATAGAAACAGTTTTTTCGCAAATTTTTGGACATTTTAAAAACCAGATTTGTTTCTTTGCAAATTAAAGTAGTCTAGGAGTTTTGCTAGAATTCTTCACACCAAGATTGAAAAATAATAGAACTGCAGTGTTCATATGCACTACGTTCTGGCAACCTCTTTGAAATAATAAAAAAATGAAAAAAAAATGCAATATGAGTAGGAGGCTTGGTATGATGGTTTGTAACATCTCTATTCAAATACCATGATATATTTAAAAGTTAAAAAAATAATTTCAATAGTATTTTCTTGCATATATTAATAAAAAAAGAATTACAGTAGCATAAGACTTCTTACATCTGCTAACTGTTGACTGTTGATGCACTGTTCTTCTTTCTTTCACAAGGTAAAGGAAATGCTCTATTAGAGCTAATGAGGAGGATGTTGAAGCCAAAGTGGATCCTAGCCGATGCTAAAGCGAAAGAGGTTGAAGCCAAAGTGGATCCCCAACAAGTTGGAAACAAAAATGTTGAAAAATGTTGAAGACATAGAGCAAAGCAATACAAGTTGGAAACAAAAATGTTGAAGACATAGAGCAGAGCAATACAACATGCTTGAATAAAAACTGTTGAGAATAGGTGATAAAATTTTTACCTACTCCACCATTCTTTTCTGCATGGAAGTCAAGATTTATTGCATCCAGCCTAGGTTCTTCTTCCATCGCTGTCTACCAGATGACGTGCTAATCTCGTTTCACAAAGCTGTCATGACAGAGAACAAAATGCTATGAATTACCTCAATGTTCTTGCCTCTTCTACTAAAACTTCTAGTGTTCGCGACTGTGACAGAGGACTCTGTGGCTCATACGCCCTCGCGTGCAAACTCCCTTTACCTAATAGGTGATTGGAGCAGAGCAGTGAGGCAGACACACAAGCAAAGGCAAATAAATTTCAGTTCCTTCTGGAGGCTACAAGGGTCAGCGCTGTGCCCCAATAGGTTTCTTAGCTGGATATCGGCTTTGTTCTATATTTAAATTGAGAACAAAAAATAAATAATATGCGGCCACGATTTAACATGAGATAAGCAGGCAAACTTCCGTTAAAAGTTTTGTCTCTGTCCCGAAATTCAATCTCTTTTGTAAGCATCAAAATCTTACAGAGCATCGCCCATCAAAAGCTTGTAGCACATAGTTTCATCGCAGAGGATGTCCACTTCTAGAGTTTCATCACAGATCCAAAATTGAAATTGTTTTAGTTTAGCTATCAGTGCAGTGGTTTCTATTTGAGGTTTTTCTAACTCCACCTGGTGTGAGAACATGCACTCCATGCAAATGTTGCAAGCATAGAAGGCCCACCTGCACATGCACTCCATGCAGCTGTGGCAAGCATAGAAGGCCCACGTGAAATCCATGCAACGGTAACCTATTCCTCATCATTTTCCTCATCATTTAACATTAAATGTTTCTGAACTAATGCTAATTGGAACCTAGCATTAGTTTATCAATACAATTTGGCCTCATCATTTAACATTAAATGTTTGTGAACGAATGCTAATTGGAACCTAGCATTAGTTTATCAATACATTTTGGTCTACAAGATGTTTGAAAACAAACTTGGATCAAAACCATATCTCCATTGTTCCTTAACATTAAATGTTTGTTAACTAATGCTAATTGGAACCTAGCATTAGTTTATCAATACATTTTGGTCTAATAATTACAAGATGTTTGAAAACAAACTTTGATCAAAACCATATCTCCATTAAATGTTTGTGAACTAATGCTAATTGGAACCTAGCATTAGTTTATCAATACATTTTGGTCTAATAATTACAAGATGTTTGAAAACAAACTTTGATCAAAACCATATCTCCATTGTTCCTGGCCTCGAAAAGAGGCCAAATAAGAAGTAGAAGTTGTTAGGAGTTGTTAATTGGTGGAGAAATAAGAAGTAAAAGTTGTTAGTTGGTGGAGAAAAGGGTGATATACAGTTTTAAATGAATTAAAAGTTGTTGATTGGCCGAAAAAACAGTGATGATTTCCTAGCCTCGAGGCCAAATAAGAAGTAGAAGTTGTTAATTGAAAGTTGTTTATTGGGAAAAAACAGTGATGATTTCCTAGCTTCAAAAGAGGCCAAATAAGAAGTAAAAGTTATTAATTGGTGGAGAAAAGGGTGATATATAGTTTTAAATGAATTAAAAGTTGTTGATTGGCCGAAAGTGATGATTTCACTTTAAATCAAAACTTAGTATAAATTTTTAAAACTTGTTTTGATATTTGTACAAACTAATTTGACTAATTCAAAGGCCAAATAAGAAGTAGAAGTTATTAATTGGTGGAGAAAAGCGTGATATAAAGTTTTAAATGAATTAAAAGTTGTTGATTGGCCGAAAGTGATGATTTCACTTTAAATCAAAACTTAATATAAATGTTTAAAACTTGTTTTGATATTTGTACAAACTAATTTGACTAATTCAAATGCCCTGCTAGCCCATGGCAGGGACTAATAAGACATTCAATCAGAATGACAAATTTATAATGATAAATTTATAATAAAAAATTAAATTTATAATAAAAAATTTATAATATTCAATTTAATGAAGCTTCTTTCTTATTTTTCATATTCATACTTGGATTTATTTCTATATTTGATGTGTTTCTTTATCAATAAACAACTAATATATACAACATAAAAGATAACATCCAAACAGTTTGCATATCACTTGCATATCCAAAGGCTGACAAAGACAACTGTTGCTGCTAGTCGTGCCCAGGAACTTCAATCTATCTATCTATGTTGAATGCTCTGCATACTGGCATTATTAGAGATTTGGTTCTGTGTCTGAAACTTTTGGGTTAATTTTCAATTATTTTTATTTCAGGCATGAAATCTTGGAGGTTAGTTGCTTGTAGGGGTGTATATGAGAATAGTTATGATTATTTGTTTTTCATCAGAAAGGAGGTAGATTTTTTACAAATTAGTATGAGTGAAATGTTAGTATAAAATAAAAAATTAAAACCAAAATAAATTCATCTTAAATAAGGTGAGTTTGTTTATCAAACACCAAATACTAAGATAGATCAAATAAAAAAACTTAACTATGAATTATGTTCTAATATATGTGTTTTATGTTTTTTTTAATCATGGAAACAACCTCCTACAACCTGTTTTGAATCTATGATCTTCAATACTATAACACATGTTCTTAATCATTAAACCCATTCAAGTGCTGTTTTATGTTTTTTTTAACCAAAAACATTAAAAATAAAAACATACCTTCCAAGAGTATATCCAACAGCTTGCAAGTCAGATATACCAATAACTTGTGACTTAGCAGAGCCAAGACAATCCAGAAGCCCACTCTGGTGAGCCCAACCTTGTCACAACAGGCCAATGAGCATCCCTACCTGGCCAGCAAGTGCTGTTTTATGTTACTATTGGTGTTTTAAAATGTTGAAAATATGAGAATTTTGGTTTCAATGACCACATGACCACAGCTATCAGTTTAATATATCAACGCATTAGTTATATATTTGGTTAGGTCAGCAACGAACAATTTATTTTTAGCGTGATAGAAGTGTTAAACTTGATGTTGGTGTTGAGAAGTCCATTAGTTAGAGAAAGCAACGCAACGATTGGAGAAAGTGTTAGTCGATTCCGATTCCATTATGTTATCTATAATTGCACACCTCAGTCAAACCGAGAGTACATTGCAGCGCAGGAACGAGTAGATATTGCACGGCAGGAATACAAACTTCACAGAAACAATAATGGCAATCATTCCAGACGAGTTTTACTTGGGTATCATCAATACGGTAATGAAGCGAAAACGTCACGAATCTCGACGAAATAAGACCAAGATTTCGTTAGATACCCTTCAAACTATAGAGACGGTATATTAGTCCACTGACAAATTTTCCACCAATTAACGCACACCTATATTAACTATTCAATTTATTACATAATAATAACAACCAAAGCTTCCTTCATTCATTGCTACTGTTATTTGTTTGTATAAACGATCATGATTTTTGGTTTTAGGGATGGAGGAGTAATCTAGCGGAGCTGAGAGAGCCGAATGCCCAGAATCCTTTTGATCCAGAAGACACCCAGAAATGGAAGAATGCCACTGCCTCTACTTCCGACCTCAGAAAGAGGAAAAGGGAAAACGTTAGCAGAATCATCACCATTGCATTTCAAATAATTTATTTATAAGAAAAATTTAGACGCAAACCTCAATGTTTTTGGATTTAATTATTTCTTGGTTTGACAGTATGAGAATATTTCAATGCTTTAACAGGATGACGATTCAGACGAAGAAATCGACAATCAAGTAACAGTCGCAGTCGCAGCGCAACTGGAAGAAATAGAAAATGATGAAGAAGGTCAAAAGTTGGATTTAGAAATGACTAGTGAACAATTTGAAGAATTAAAGACAAAACCTTTGAACGAAGATGACGATGTAGAAGAATTTGGTGAGATGTGGACTGAACTTGATGCAAGACAATTCCCCAACATGGTATCTGCTCTCTACAGTCGTGTAAGTTTTCTATATATTTTTGTCACATGTGTAATAATTTTTTTTAAATTTTTTTAATTAAACAGTTTAAGTGTGACTTATTTATAACTATCTATATGTTATTACCCACATTTTTTTGTTATCTATTTATTAAGTATTAATTCTTTTTCTTGTTTCTCATACAATTTTTAGTTATCTGCCATAAATTGGTGGTTATCTATTTATCAACCATAAGTTATAGTCACATTGCTACCAGTTATTTATTTATCAGTTAGCTATCAGTTATTTTTTATATTCTTTATTTAATAATTGTTTATTTTGAATTTTGAACTAGTGCCATAAAAACAATCTCGACAATACAGTTGTCTCAATGGTAGTTTTTAAATAAAAAAGCATAGACAGTAGTCCACCCCAAATTTCAAATAAAAAAGTTTACCCACTTAATTATTATAATTCTAATTATTTTGATGATAATGTAATAGATTAAGAGGTTTCAACGTAGAAATAAACCAGCGTGGTACTACATATTGAAGTATGGTATAATCACTTGCGGCCCTATCGAACTTGCCTTCACCAAGGTAAGAATTCAATATCCCCTGTGCTAATTTATAGCCTTCCATATTCATATTAAAATGGTCCATTTGTTTAGTTATCTTCACGGGCTTGCAGGCTGAAGGTATCATGGTATTTTCTTGAAGACCGTCGGCCTCACGAAATTTACAGAGCTTTAAGCTTTCAGCTGACACTGGTCGAATTTATGGTGTTTCTCTTCATTTATTATGTTTTAGGTTGAAAGAAATTTTGATCTGATATATATATTTGTGACTCCTATCTTTATACACTGAGTATTTTTTTTTTTTTAAAGCACTGTATTCAATTTTAATAAATGTATAGCACTGTATACATGCAATAAGGATCAAGGAGCCAAAGCATTGGTCACTATTAGACCTCTTCTCATATCCACATGTTACTGGCTTACCATTAAAATATTTAATAGATCTGCAAATGATATGTCGTATTAATAAATATATATCATTGGATGTTGTAAGGTATTGTATTCAATTGTGTATATTTCGAATTGTCTAGTATTTGGTGTAAGTTTTCTTTAATTATCTTATAAACATTATTAAGGTATTGTATTCAGTTGTGTATATTTCGAATTGTCTAGTGTCTTTTAAATTATGAATTTGAAATTTTAATATTTGATTATTTTTAATGATCTAAAATATATTATATGAAACTTAATGTTAAAATTTTTATATCAAATAAATGAAAAGAGAATTTCTATATATATTATTGAGGTGCTCTCTAATTTAGTATGGCAGAGTTGTGTCACTTTAGTTATACCTTATGTTAAGTGACATAAATAATAAAAAATATTTTAAAAATGAAAAATATAATTTACATATAGAGTTAAATCAAATAAAAAATAAATAAACTAGCATAAATCCATTTTAAACCCGGATCTATCAAGTACCAAGAGGGATCCAAATGGTAAAAATACATTTTTTTACCATTTGGATCCCTCCCGGGTTTAAAATAGATATATAGTAGTTATTATAGACCCACTTGAAGTAGGTCACAATGTTCTCCTTGTGCTCATGACTTTTAATAAAATAAAAGAAATCAAACAAACTTTAATGCTGAAGTTTTCATCAAATAAATGGAAAGAGAATATCTGTGTATACCATTATTATAAACCCTAAAAGAAAGTGACAATGTTGTTCTCATGAATGCATAGAGGAGATCACTACATTTTTTAAAGGAGTTATCAAACTCAAAAAAGAGTTCTACAATTTAGTTATCCTAAATAACGTGATACTATCATCCCTTAGTGAAGCCACCCTTAAATAGATTTAAGCAATGCTAATACTGAGCTTTGTGCAACCCTAATGAGCATAGTGCTTTAGAGTAAGGACTATGCCCAATTGCTCTTCCATTATATTAAGGTCCTTGTTTGTCATGAAATACTTAGATGTAATTTCACAATATCATCTTATTATGTTACAACTATGTCCTTTTACCAATCACACGTTTTCCATGTTATAAAGTTGTGGAGTATTACAACATTCATCCCAAGTTATAAAGTTGTGGAGTATTACAACATTGATCCAAAGTTATAAAGTTGCGGAGTATTACAACATTGATGGGTTTTTTAAAATTTCGCTCTTCACACTATATGTATATATTCTTTTTAGGTTAGACCCAACCATTCTATATTTGGTGTTCATACTTTTCAACATTGATAGTACACATCATAACTATAGCCACATAAAGAGTGCCAAAGAAAATAATTCCCTATACATTAAAGAATTGCATCACTAGTTATGACCTTGATGCAATCATTTGATAAGCAACTTCCTTCCTTGTGCCACTCGGTTGACAAACTCCAACTCAAAATGGCTGAAAACAATAACAATATGACTAACCATGAATGTGTGATAATTGTTTTGGCTTAATGATGTGGGATTTTATCTGAAGCTTAATTCTCTAACTAATGAAGTTGTGGTCATCGAATAAGACTAGGATCTCACACGCTCTTCCCATAAACCTAACCTCACTCCTTCGAGGATAAAAAGTCATGGAATTGTCTCTCAAATATTAACATGTGCAAATTTGATGGCTCTAACCCCTTGGGTTAAATTACCCAAATGGAGCATTATTTTATCTCCATGACATTAAGCATGATCTTCACCAAAGTTAAAAATTGGGGTTCTAAATTTAGGTTTAGAATGTTGGCAATGATACCATAAATATTTTCATCATTATGTCCATTAGAAGTAATTTATGAAGATCCTTCATGGTCATTTTGACCATTAAACTCACTATCTGGGATAATTGACCAAATTTCACCAGAGAGGCGTATTTATAGACTATATTATAGCTTTCCAACAAGTGACAATCTGCACAAAGGATGTCTATGATTCTTTTTTCAAAGAATGCTTTATCAATGGCCTCAAACAAGAAAATCTGAGCCCCTGTCATTATGCAGTTACCCTCCGCTTGGTTGGAATCTTGTGATAGACATAGAAAAGTTGAGATAGTTATCAACACCCAACCCAAATGCACTTCCTTTCCTACTTGCATAGGATCTTGTTGTGGCTAGAACACCCCTTCCTATTGTTAAATTTTTGGTTCCTCAAGTATGGATTGAATTGATTTGTGAATAATGATTAATTCAAATGATTTTTTAATGCTTGATTTTTTGTTGATACCTTTATGATGAACTTCATCAATGTCATTGTCATCCTAGAATGATCAATTTGAATTGTTGGCATCTTGTTTTGATGAGACTAATTCAATGCTCTAAATTTAAGTTTCAAAATATTTTATGGTACCCCTAAGCTTCCTATACATAGTTCCTTACCATGGTTTCTCCATGAGGATATCATCTAGATATATGACCACAAAGAAATTGGTGAATGTCCATAGAATGTCATCTATCATACTCATGAAGGTTGTTGGAGTGTTAGTCAAGCTGAAAGGAACGACCAACCACTCAAAAAGGACTTCCCAATATTTGAAGGCAGTCTTCCAGACATCAGTATGGTCAATTAACACTTGATGATAGCCATAATTCAGGTTAATCTTGTTGAAATACTTATCCTTCTTGAGTTGGTCGAGGAGGTCATTTATCCAAGGAATGGGATACTAATTTAAGATTGTGATATTATGTAGAGGTCAATAGTCAATACAAAGTCGCCATGTCCCATCTTTCTTTTGTACCAACAGAATTGGGCTCCCACAAGGTAAGGAAATAGGTCGAATGTGCCCCTTTTGGATTAACACTTGAATCTGGAATTTTATTTCTTCATTATCCATGAGGGAATGACTGTATATTGGACCATTATGTAAAGGCACACCATGGATCAAATCCATTGAGTGCTTGACCTAAAAATGTACTGGAATCCTAATAGTTGTAGTGAAGATTTCTTTGTATGTTTCCATAATTTTGTCCATCTATTTCTGTTGTGTAGAGGGATTTTGTGTGGAGATCGTGGATGATTCTATGATCTTTCATTCACTCTCAGAATTAACCATGAAGAGTAATAATTTTTCTATTTGGGAGATTACCTTCCTCCATTGTTTCACTGTGATGAGAGACACTGTAGTAGCATAAAGTGTCTATGGTTAGGTAGAGATTCTTTCCCAAAGCAATAATGACACTACAATGTCTAAACTCATACACAACATGATGTTTCCACATATCATGGTTGTCCTAAAATAACATCACAAAATTCAAGCGGGGAAACAACACACATTATCTCATCTTTGAAGGGCTTGATATCGTAGGAGAGGCAACACTATTGACTGGCGTGGATGTCTCATCTGTGGCTCAGCCAACCAATGTTGTAGGGTTGGGATGTCAAAAATGAAATGTAGCGGAGTCCCCTGCACCCATAGTATGAATGGAAGAGGCATTCCCCTTCCTCTGGCTCCTTTGACTCTTCTAGTTGTACCTTTATGGTTTTGATGGTGGCACTAGGTTTTACATCAATTATCTTCTTAACCCTTTTGTTTATCTACATGAGTATCTGAGTTTGGATCAAGGGATTTTGTGTCGACCAACAATGGTTGTTTTGAGCAGCATTCATTAGTGTTGTGCTAGGGGATTTTTTGGAACCCGCACCACCTATCAATGTCCTTCTTTAATTTCCCATTATGGGTGCCCACAAGAAGATACTACCCAATTATGATACAATGGGAGTGCGCGAGTGGAAAAAAACATGAACACGCATGCACCCTTGGATGCGTGCATGTGCTTCTACTTTGGCAGTGGAAAACCTCCATGCTAGATTGCCAGAGTGGACAATAGGAGCATGCACACCCCCCTAATGACATGCACATGTGTTTGTGTGTGCACGTGTATGTAAACGTGCGCGGGTGTTTTGCACGTGTCCTTGTTTAAAAATAAAAATAAAACAATGCACAGTTTTGTTTATTCACCACCGACCTACGAGCACACAAGCCACCGAAAACGACATCCGAGGAGGCCAAAACGACACCCACAAAGCCCAAAGGAAGTGTCCATGTAGCCTAAAATGGCACCCACGGTGTTGGAGCAAGGTAGATGGAGAAGTATTTGCATTTTTTATTTATTTTAATGTTTTTTATTATTTTTCAAATAAAATACAAAATTAAAAAAAATTGCAAATTAATTGAAATGGAAATAATTTGATATTGTAGATACAAATTACCTAAACATAATGACAAATACCAATGAACCATCCCAAGAAAGGGGTGAACCAAACCAATCAGAGGACCAAATAAACCCCGAAGATGAATTACATGGGGATTTAAACCAATTAAGAATACTGAGTGATGAGCTGAAGAACACCAGGGAACCTTCTCGGGTTTCCCTCGCCTCATCACTACAAAACATAATAGATTCAATCAACATTTCCCATAGTGAGATAACCAATTTGAGCCAATATAGGTCTTGAATGAGAGAACATTATGGCACTGGTATATCCAAAGATGATATAAAAAAACCTGAATATCACAAAAGCCCAATTGTGGAGCAAATTTATAGATCCAAGAATAGGAAAGCCTCCAGATGTCAGGAAGAGGTGAGTTTGCATGGACTGGTGTAATTACTAGCCATGGAGAGAAAAATAGAGGAAGAGATGGTTCATGGTTTTTGACAAGCCTCCATCCAACAATGTCGAGGTCCCATAGTGTTTTCTTAGGAAACTATGGGTTGAGTTTGTGTTAGGGTTCCATGTGAACTACTTCGACATCACTAAATTCCATGGCGTCAGTTTTGGCTCAGCCCAAGATCGACCTCACGCCCACCAAAACCCACTCAGAGGACCTCCTACACCTAGGTGAGATCCAAACCTGCTTCCTCAACCCCCTGGTTTAGGTAGTGGGATAGATAAGATCCATGAGTCCGTTAGACGTGCCACATGGCACCTTCTCAAGCATACCACATTTGTGGCTATGTCCTCGGAGAGCAAGTAGGACCACCCCGAGAGACACACTTCTGCATGGTCTACTGCTGGTGGGAGAGGGAGAGTAGCTACATGATCCATCCATCTTGACAGGACCAGTGCCACATCATTTTTCTCATTGTGGGAATCCATGCCATGTTCCCATGTAGGAGCATGCCACAGAGAGATACCTACACTAGGTTAGTTCACTACAGAATTTGAGGCCAAAATCTGACAGCTACCATGTCTAAAATTTGACACTAACCTGTTGGGTATTCGACACCTACACTTTTTTTTTTTCCGTCGGTGGCATAATGTCGGATCTCCGACAAACGACTAATAAGGATCGAAGCTCCGACAGACCATTGTGTCTCATATTCATCCGTTATTCCTTCCGAAGTGCCAACCCAAATTGCATAAACTGTCAGAAATCCGATGTCCTCCAACCCCTGAAGCGTCGGCCACTCGAAGGACAAAGGTGTCTGAGAAATGGTGATATCATCAGTTTTTAATTCCGACTATGTCAGTACTCCGACGCACTCCGACACTAGAAGAGTTGGCCTTTAGACGCAGTCCGACACTTGAGCCGTTGGTCGTCCGACGGGAGGAAGCATCGGAGTCATGGCATGGCCGTCGGATGGGTTGACCGGAGTGTGGGAAGAACGTCGGAAAAGTTACGTCTGTTGATGGATTTAAAAAAAATCCAAATATTTTACTTATGACCACATGGTTTTAGCCTAGAATTTGACTACTGAAGGAAGCCTGGTAGCGAACTAGAGGATTCTATGTCAAGTATATATTTCATCCTTGCACATATAGTTATCACAACTACTTTACTCTTAAATTTACTTTTCTCAAAATATAAAACCCAATATCCTCAAGAGAAGCACCCTCCTTTCTATTTATGGAATAAGGAAGAGAGTAATTACAAGCAAACCCTGTACTAAGTCTACAAGTGGACCACTTAACAAGACAAAGTCCAATCTAACCAATCCATGAACACTTTAAGATAATGTTTCTTAACTAGAGACATGACATGTGCTAAGGGTAGGTGATTAGAACACAACTTCACAGTAGTGTGAACCACATGTACAAAGGTCACATAATCCCATGCCTGCATGTTCCAACTTACCCACTTAGAAATGGCCTATGTGACTTGAATTTTGAGAGAGTTGGAGAAAGGTTGCTTGCAATGAAGTTTTCCTAGTTGAACACAATGCAGTGCTTCTCTGGATGAGACTATTAGTTGGAAAGTGGAATGAAGCAGTCCCCATACACTGTCTGTGTCCCTGACCTCCATTTTGAGTTGACTAAAGTTCTAAACGGTGGTATTTTATAACATGATTAAGATGAAATGGGTCTAAATAATTGTGTTTATCCTTCATATGCATTGTGCTAATTGCATAAGTATCTACATAAGTTTCTCTCTGTATAAGAAAGAGCTCTAATGCAAAGAGTGCTTTACATCCCCAATCTTAATAAGTGATAATGGAGGACACTAAACCTATAGAGTCTCTAAACAGAGGGGACCAAAGGAAACAACTAAGATAAAAAAAAATAACAGAAATAAACTTGCCGACCAAGAGACATTCAATACTTTTAGAATAGTCTAGCTTTGCTCAAGGAAGGGATATAGAATAAGATTGAATCCTACAAATACATAACCACTTCATATAGCAAAGAGACAAAGAAACAACACAGTATGTTACCTTAAATCATTATTAATAATGTACAGTAGATATTTAACTTCACTCTTGAAAATTCCAATCAACCAATAGAATATTCTAGCAAACTTCCAGGGGATCAATACTTGTTTTTAGAATTATAGTCTTAGGGTAAACAGTAAATGGCAGATATACCTCATTTGGCACATTTGCTACTTTGAAATTTCCTTCAAATTCTGGTTTTGGAGTGTACTCCAAGTCTTCAATGCCCCACCCCTACACAATCAAGAAACAAATGAAAAGGAATTGGAAAACTAAATAAGAGCAACAATGTTCATAACAATCAATGCAACATCAATCTGTAAGCAATAAAAATCTCAAAACATAGCTGAAAGAAATCCCAAAACAAAGGATAGGCTGATCAATGGGCATAAAACAATGCCAAGTGTTTTTACCTCTCAATTTTTAATAAGATAGCCTTGCCCATCCACCATGTGTTAAATCATCATTATCATGTCATATTCAGCATTAGGGAACTTGAAAGGAAGCTTGGTTGTCTCTATATCAAAAGCACACACATGAACTTCAGCTCGTTGAAGAAGATCTGCTTTATTTTCCAAGGTAACCTTTGAAGAGTCCACTTTAACAGTGTACCATTGTCCACATCTTGCATCTGCAGGATTGCAAAATTCATAAACAAGCAAAGAATGAATGTTAATTTTTAGGTATATAAAAACTCTTGCTACAAAGGCTATTGAATATGGACTTATGATGTAGAGACAAGCCATTCTTTCTTCAAAATAATCTTGAAAACATTGAATGTGGACTTATGATGTAGAAACAAGCCATTATTTGTTCAAAAGCATCTTGAAAACATAAAATGAAGACATGACTATGTTGCGAAAATAAATGCATCCTGCTGGGTGTGTGCAAGAAGTTGAGGGACCTTTTAGATGCAATTCAACTTTTTAGGAACAAGCTCACGTTACATAGAAAAAGAACGCGCTCCTCTTCCATAGCACTTGGAATAGTAAATCCGAGCCTGACATGTTAGCAGACATGTAGGCCAGGTAACCATAACGCGTGCACGTTTTGTAAATCTAAAAACAATTAAAAAACACACAGTCCCAACCGAGAGTCATTTTCACCAAACAGGAGCGCGAAAACGACGGCATGCCCATGCCCTAGGAGCTTGGAAGAGTGCCCATTCCTCGATTTGAAGACAAATCCTCCAGTGAATCGTCATATTAACAAGTAATTCATTTACCCATAGCTTTTTTTTTCAATTAGATACTTAAATTACCATTTTTTATTTGTAAATGCAATAAAAACCATAAAAAAATAAACAACCATCTCATAGCCAAAACACCAACCAACCAAAGATGATGATATGCCAATGCATTCCCGAAGACTAAACACATAAATTGATCACATACAATTGACACAAATGTTTCTAGGCAATGCCATTGGAAAAAACCCTATTGACATGCATTATGTAGGAAGACTAAA
>LPNX011071277.1:625-42702 GCA_001517045.1 Pseudotsuga menziesii
ACAGTTTTTTACCTCATCCCAAACTTGTTAAGTGTATAGACGACTTGGGATCAAGTGAAAAATTACATCTCCTCTTGATTCTAACAGAGGTTGCACCATCTTGGACCTTTAAAATTCCTCTCTTAAAGAATGTCCCAAGTTGGGAAATTTTTATTAACAAGAATCCACATGAATATTTGGGATTTAATAGGACATTTAAAATTCCATATCTCCTTCCACCACATATTTCGATGGTTTTAAGGAACCCTTCTCAATTAAATCCTTATAAACTTCCTTTGGTGTGTAAAAAATATTTGTATATTTTAACCAAAGGAAAGAGTCCTCCTCATCCTTTATTATTTCTAAGATTGTGTCAAGATTACTAGTATAAGGCTCCCAGATCTTAGCATCCTCATCATTGAACCCCAAATCCCTTCTATTGATCCAAACATGTTACCAAATAGTTGTATTGTTGTCGTTGGCCACCTGTAACAAAATGATAATTCCTATAGCTCGTATATGTAAATCATATGAATAAGAATTTGAATATTCCTCCATATCTCTCCCATATGTCCAAGCCCAACTAAAATTTGGAATCCCTTCCTATTTTACAAATTAATAAATTTCCCACCAAGGAAAAAGACAACCAAAACCTTCCAAATTGTAGATACATTGTAGGATTTTTTTGTGAGGTTTCTCAGGCATTCCTCCATCAAAACTGGGCAAATATATTTCCTATGGACCACTCAATACACAATACATTTTTTCTAATCAGAATCCACACTCCTTTTATAGCCAGTGATTTAGAGAACAAAAAAAAATTCTTTAAGACCCATGCCTCCAAGCTTTATAGGTGGAGAATTTCTTCCATTTTACTAAAGGCATATGTTTTTTTATCCCTATCCTTTGACTAAATGAATATGAAGAACAACCTTCTAGTAATTTCTAGAACCCCTTTGGGATCCAAGACAATTAAATCTAATAGATTGACAATGCTTCCATCACATCTTTCACAAGAACCACCTTGCGTCCTTTGGAAAACCACCCGTTACACCAAATATTTAACATTTTTTTTAAATTTTGTGATTAATCGGTGCCAATATGTTTTTTTTTTGCAGTAATTTTTTTTTAGATAAAAACTAAGGTATTTAAATCGATTTTCTAGATTTAGTTCTTGGTATGGTAGCGTAGTTGCTATAGATGCCTTATCCATCTCCTCAAACCCAAATAATGAAATCGTTGATTTTTCTAAATGGATCTTCATACCTGTATCTAAATAATACAATTAAAAAATTCTTCTGAACTTGGGAACGTCACTTTGATCCCATATGTCAAAATTAATATGTCATCAACAAACAAAAGGTGAGTTAAATATAAATCATAGCCTATTTGTATAGCCTTGTTGAGTGTATAGACAATTTGGGATCTTTGTGGAATATGCAGACTAGATTGTGAACCATGCGCACATGGTGAACACTAAAGTTAACCATGGCTAACTATGGTCAAACTAAAGTCAAGCATGGTTAACCAAAGTCAAGCTTGGTTAGCTAAAGTCAAACATGATTCACTAAATTTAACCATGCTTTATTATGTTTAAACTAAATTCAAACATGGTTGAGCAAAGTTAGTCATGGTTCTCTATAGTGTCTGGTATATGTCGGCGTCACCAAATATGTGACATATTAATAATGTCACATCCAACGATCGTCAATGGTTATGTCACATTGTGATGTTTATAAAGTGTTATTTTGCATTGTGATGTTCATTAAGGGTTATGCCACATTGCGACATTGGTTAAGGGTTATGCGGCATTGTGACAATGCCCAAGATTTGACACATTAATAATGTGACATCCGATGTTCAGAAAATCACATGTTGAATTGTGAACTATTGGAACATGGTTCACTAAAGTCAACCATGGCTAACTATGGTCAAACTAAAGTCAAGCATGGTTAACCAAAGTCAAGCATGGTTAGATAAATTCAAACTTGATTCACTAAATTCAACCATGCTTGACTATGTTTAAACTAAATTCAAACATGGTTGATTAAAGTTAGCCATGGTTCGCTATAGTTTCTGATATATGCCGAAACAACCAAGGATGTGACACATGAATAATGTGACATTTGAATTTCATCAAGGGTTATGTGGAATTGTGATGTTTATCAACGGTTACATTTCATTGTGAAATTCATCAAGGGTTATGTCACATTGTGACTTGGTGAAGGGTTATGTTGCATTGCAACAATGCCCAAGATGTTGCACATTAATAATGTGATAATCGATGTTCAAAATATTTCATATTGCATTATGAACTATGCAAGATAGAATAATTCATTTAAGAATCATGTGACATTAGAAAGAAGCAAATCACATGATCCACTACATGACATAGTTCAAACTTGGGATTGTTGCTAGAAAAACACTCTTGATGGTTGTCAAACTAAAGTCAAAGATGGATGACCAAAATTAGCCATGGTTTGTATAGTGTTTGGTATATGCTATCACAACCAAAGATACAACACATTAATAATGTGAGGTTCAGTGTTCATCAAGGATTTACATCGATAAATGGTTATGCGACATTCCAATAATGCCCAAAATATGACATTCAATGTTTCAAAATATCATGTTGCATTCTAAACTATGGCCACATGGTTCACTAAATTCAACCATGTCTAACTAAAGTAAACCATGGTTGACTATGGTCAAACTAAAGTCAAACATGGTTGACCAAAGTAATCCATGGTTCGCTACAGTTTCTAGTATATGAGAACACAATTAAATATGTGACACATTAATAATGTCACATTTAGCGTTCACCAAGGGTTATGTCTTATTGTGATGTTTATCAATTGTTATGTTATACTGTGATGTTCATTAAGGGTTATGTCACACTGTGACATTGGTTAAAGGTTATACAACATTGTGACAATACCCTAGACTTGACACATTAATAATGTGACATTCGATGTTCAGAAAATTTCATGTTGCATTGTGAACTATGGACACGTGATTAACTTAAGTCAACCATGGTAACTATGGTCAAACTAAAGTGAACCATGGTTTACCAAATTCAACCATGGTTAAATAAATTCAAACATGCTTAACTACGGTCAAACTAAAATTAAACACAATTGACCAAAGTTAGCCATGGTTCACTACAGTGTTCGGTATATGCCAACACAATCAAGGATGTGACACATGAATAATGTGACATTCAACGTTCATCAAGGGTTATGTCTCATTATGATGTTTATAAAGGGTTACATTGCATTACGACATTCATAAAGGGTTATGTCACATTGCAACATTAATGAAGCGTTATGCCATTGTAACAATGCCCAAGATGTGACACTCAATGTTCAGAAAAATCTATGTTGCATTGTGAACTATGGCCATGTGGTTCTAAATTCAAACATGCCTAGTTAAAGTCAACCATCGTTTCCTATGGTCAAACGAAAGTTAGACATCATTGACCAAAGTCATCCATGGTTTGCTACAGTGTCTGGTATATGCCAACACAATCAAAGATGCGACAAACGAATAATATGGCATTCAACTTTCATCAAGGGTTATGTTGCATTGTGATGTTTATCAAGGGTTACGTTGCGTTGTGACGTTCATTAACAGTTATTCCGCATTGTGACATTGGTGAAGGGTTATGTCACATTGTGACAATTACCAAGATTTGACACAATTAAATGATATTATTAAGTATATATAATTAATTAAACAATATTATTTCTATTAATATTTTATAGATATGTCTAAGCCTCTATTTATTATTTGCAACAAGCATAGATCCATCTTAAAGGTGGCTCTACCAAGTGTTTAGAGGGATCTGGGTATCTCTTCATATATTTGACTATGTAGATAATATTTGTGGTAATTAATATCATATTGTTATGGCACTATATTAATATTCTTATTAATTATTCAAATCAATTTGTTACCTTGACAAAACAGTTCCATATCCCCTTATATTACTTGTTACCTTGACGTGTGTATTTATGCTTATTCTTGTATTCTATGGAAGCATCTAAAATGATATTATTGTTGAAGTAATCGAAAGGGAAGGTAATATCTCTATTAGGTCATTAATTATATGTATCCGTGAGGTATTAATCCATATTGTTGGAGTTTGTGCATCCACTTAAAATGATAATATTGTTGCAATGAAGCGGGAAGTAATATTTGTATCATATCATTAAATATCAATTATCTTGATAGCTAAAATAGTATTTGTATTATATTGATATATTTTGATTGTATTACAATGATATCTAGATAGGGCAGGTGTTATTTTTAATTGGAGAATTTGCAGGTATTTTTTTCTTCGAGCAAATGAAGAATATGTTTAAACAACTTTAAACAACCCTAACTCCAATTTCAACATGATAGTAATGTTTGAATATGATTATAATAATTGAATGTTTTAACATTTATGGTTTTAAATAATAAGTTGTTATTACAAGGGATTTAAGAGAAAGGATTTAGATTGGATTTCAGTATTTTGTATATGATGGTGATGAGTCAATAATAAAATGTTAAACAGTTAGTGTGATAGAGTGCCTTGAAATGTGAAATTTGAAATGTTAAATAGTTATTGTGGTTTAGTTAGAATCTCGTTATCGTATTTAACCTAAAGCACTTGAATTTTTTTTTAATTTAGCTTTAAACTCATATTTTTAATTCCATGTTAGTTTTTAAAATGTTATAATGTGAAAGAAACAATATCTCTAAATTTTACTTAATAATGATATGTAATGATGAGAACAAAAAGCAGTAACAACTATGTGAAAAGCAAACACTAGCTGAATTTATTAAAAAATAAAACAACATTGTCTTAAAACAACATTAATTTTTTCCAAAGGAAAGAAATTATATATGAAACATAGCTTAATGTTTAAATTTGGCCCAAAAAAAATAGAAAATTAAGAATAGATTAAAAACAAATATTGTCTTAGTTAAAAACAAATATTATGAAACCATAGTTTGTTTACACCATATTAAACATTTTTAAACCATATTATTATTATTAGGAATCATATTTGCTAAACAAATAATATGAAACCATATGAAGAGAATATTAAACTTAAAGAAGAATATTAGATTTAAAAGCTTGATTTAATATTAATTTTTTAAACTTAAGACAAAGAATTTTTTAGTTTTTAAAAAAAACTTAAAACAAAGATTGTGGTTGATGAAAATTTATTTTTACGAAATAATTAATAAGAAAATCAATGAATAGATTGTATGTGTAATAATAAATATTTAGTTGGGTTAATATTTCTTTTTTAATTTGGGTTAACTGAAATTATCACATTAATCATGAAGAAAAAATACAATAGTAATTGTGTTTAATACTGTGAGATTTCTTTATCTTAAAGAAAGTTTATACAATTTTTTTTAAGAAACATTTATGTGATTTAGTTAGTTTTAAAATGAAAGATTAAACTTATTCAAGAAATGTGAACCTCAATAGGCTTCATATATGAATTTATAATTGTCTTTATTCTTCTTATGTTTTGATATTTATTTTATTTTTATTAAGCCCACCAATTTTTTTGGTATATTCAAATTATTTTCTTTGATTTTTTATTTTTATTTAAGCATTATAAGTCCTGAAAGAGTTACATATCCCTCAATGAAACCATACCAGCATAGATCCATCTAAAATGGGATCTACTGAGCATCCAAAGGGATCAAATATCTCAAGGTGTAAACCTTTTTTAAAAGTTCAAGTGTCGAGAAAATGTGTAATACAATGTTTACAGGACACATGTCAACTATAGGATGAGCACGGAAGGAGTTACACATCTCTCCCCTATTGGGTTGTAGAATGCAACTCTTTTGAGTTAATTTTTAAATAAAAGCTTTAAGGGTGTTGAGGAAATGTGAACCTCAAGCATGAGGCACGGATAAATCGGGGTGAGATTTGAACTTGAGACTTCCTTTACAGCATTCCTTCAGCACTTGCCAGTCAATCTGGGTTTCCCTCTTATTTCATTAATTACATAGAACTATATGTAATATTTCAACATTTATAAAGTTTAGCTAAAATTTTGGTTAAATTTTGTTATTTTTTATATTTCTGTAAATTTCGAAACGCTTTTTTTTATTAAGATTATACCTTAGAAATTACAAATAAAAAATTGAATGAAAAAAAAATTATCTGAGAACAAAAGTTTAAGAAAGTTTCTGGTACGAACTAAAACTTTCTTTAAAGAATAAAAAGACATAATCAGGAAAAAAAAATATTTTTTTATTATTAGATATTTTTCAAAAAACTATGAAATAAATCCTTATATATGTAAATTACCAACTATACTTATCTATGAGGAGAAAGACATGATCACAAAAGTTTAATTATTTTTTGTTATTACCTCGGCACTTTCCCGACCCAAAGACTATGAAAGAAATCTTTTGCAGTGTAAGTTGGAATGTGAGCAGAGTTTATTGGTTATTGTGTGTGAATATTGCTTCTATTCACATCGATATTTGGAGATCTTGAAGATTACCGCAACTTGACTGCAATGGTATTTCGAAATTTCCCCTTCGTTATATTGTTAATCTATTTCTGTCTTTCTACGTCACAACTCTTCTTGTGTACGGGGGCATCGTCTTTCAATGGTAATATTCGACCATACAAAACAACTTCAAGGTGTATTGGTATCCCAATGAAATTCACAGATCCATCTTCAAGTCCTCAACACCGAACAGCTAAGAGTTTGCTCAATGGATTTCATGAATTTTCCATTCAAAGTGATAAATACTGTTATTAACCATTTTATTCAGGAGTCAAAATCATTTTCAAGGTGTATACTCAGGAGGAAATTCACAGATCCATCACTAGGTTCTCAACTCCGAACAGGTAGGAGTTAATTAGCTCAATGGTTTAATATCTGCTGTTCAAAGTGATAGCTACTGTTAGGAATCATTTTGTTATCTAAATCACTTGCAAATATCTCACTCAGTCTGAATAATTTTTCTCGCATATTGCAGTTCCTGTAACCAATGAATTGTGCTCGTTGAAGGACCTGAGTTTGGTTTTGGTTTCATATGTGGTAAGGTAGGACGGCATGGTGGGGAAGTGACCAACAATTGTAAATATTGTCAGGAAGCTTATAACATTATTGTCGATTGCTTGCCAGGAAGCTTATAACATTATTGTCGATTGCTCGCCAGTGAAAGCTGCAACGGGGAATACTTGCAAACAACCAGCGAACCATGCCCTTGCTTATCAGGAAAAGTGGAAATTTCCTTACCACGGGAAACCAACAACCCTGAAAATCTTATCTGCTCACTTCAAAAATTGTCACTAACGTGAGTTGGATATATGTGGAAGTGTTTAATTACTGTATGCCCATTTTTCAGTTTCAAGGCCTATTATAATATTCTCGGATAGAAGCTTTTGAGTTCTAATTTCCCATTGAAACAATCAATATTTGTTTTCTTATTAATATGAAACAAGGCGCAGTTTTTTGCTTTTAAATTTTGAAGCGTCTTTGAAAATGCATGTTTCTTACCATTGAATTTAATAGAATATAGCACCCCTACTTTAAATTATATGCAATGATAATGATACAGATTCAGCCACAAATGTCGAGGCACACATTACAATTATTATATGGATACACAACCTGTTTTAATGTTAATGCAGTGGAAATTATATTGATGCTGAATCATGTCACAAGTGCTTAATTATGTTTAAAGAAACGTGCGTTTACCCATGAAAATTTGTTAGTTTATCAATATAGAGCTGGTTTTTAAGAGGTTAAATGTTTATTATTGAAAAGAGGACTGGAAAGCCTTCGCTCTATACCCAAGATATGGCATCTTCTCTGTGGTATAATTTCGGAAGGCCTGAAGCTTATGCTAGAATTGATTCATAAAAATAGGTTTGAATTCAATATATTTTTTATCTTTGAAGCGGATCGATCAGTTTTGAGGGATTTAGTTAATTCTTTTCGCCAAAACCCTAGCTGGCCGACTACCCTGGCTTTACCAATTTTATCTAAAAATCATTTCATCCCTTTCAATAGATCGAGATATAGTGAGTCGATTGATATATTAACCAGAGCTTGTCCAAACTACTTCTGAAGACACAAGAATGATGGCTTTACCAGTTTTATCTAAAAATCATTTCATCCCTTTCAATAGATCGAGATTTAGTGAGTCGATTAATATATTAACCAGAGCTTGTCCAAACTACTTGTGAAGACTACAAGAATGGTATCTCCACAGTGCTTGAATTGTTGCACACATTTCAGAAGAAAGTCTTCTTCTTGTTGGTATTAGATAATATCATAGTTGACATAGAAAGAAAAAATTAGCAGAGTTTTTGAAGAATTGAAAAAATAACATACTACTAATAATTTTTGCTTTTGAGTTATTATTTTTTACTACTTAGTCTTTCAAATATAATATTGTTATTGGTATATGAATCATTTTTTATTTTTTTTGAATTTATTACTATCTAAATGTTGCTTCACATTGAATGAATCACAAGTTCAGTTGCCTATTTCTGCAAATAATTCATAGACATATATATCCAATTGTTTCTTTATCATTTAATTGGTTTATGTTATATTGATTGTCTATTTTTACTATTTATTCCTATTTACAGGATGTATATGTCATTATGCTAAATTTTATGTCTCCAAAGGGCCTTTGGACATTTCCTTCTTATACCTTCATATACAAGATGAGGTTGCCTACTATCCCATTGTTGGATAAATTAATATAGGTTAAACAAAATATTTTGTGGAGCTCATTCTACCAAGAAGCCTTCAATTGTCTCAATGTCTCTACTTCTTTTTAGTAATTCTTAGTTTATTGACTTCACTAATTTCATTTCAATTTTTTTACCTAATGCAGGAAATTGCTTTTAACAGCCATTCTGTACTTGGAAACTTGAATGTTCATTTCAATTTTTTACCTAATGCAGGAAATTTGTTGTTGACAACCATTCTGTAATTGGAAACTTGAATGTTCGCAACAATATCTATTATTTTTACTCTGCATATATATATAATGCTAATTGATTGACATTTTCAAATTTGTTGTATTCAGAATTTCAACAACATAATTTTTATAAGACTTGCCAACATTCTACAAAAAATTCATTTCAAAATTTTCTTCTAGGAAGGGATTTTGTCCCTAGCAGTCCTTGTTTTATTATGTTTTGATATTTATTTTATTTTTATCAAGCCATACAATTTTTTGGTATTTTCAAATTTTTTTGAGCCCGTTATAAGCCAATCAAAGGAGTTACACATCTCCCTCCTCGGCTGTAAAATGTGCCTCTTGACACAATAACCACATTAATTTTATTAATATGTGGGAATAAGCACATAGATGTCAATTAGACACATAATTTTTATATTAATGTTTTTCCCTTATAATATGTATCTAAATTTAGGCAGTATTTAGACACATTAATAAAATTATTACTACTAAATATAATGAAATATTTATGTCTACCTAAATAAAATAGACACATTAACAAAATTAATTTAATTGCTAAAAAAATATAATGAAGTATTCATGCCTACCCTAATGAAAAAGTAATTATTATGTATCCTTATAAATCCAATAGCTACTAGATTATTATATTTTTTTAAGAATACATCTCTGACAACCTCAAACACAATGAATTCTATATAATGGAGTATTCAAGCCTACCCGAATGAAACTGTAGTGGTAATGCATCCGTATAAGTCCAAGAGCTATTATACTAATTTTTTTTAGGAATGCAGCTCTCACAACCTCAAACACAGTGGATTCTGCAGCTGGAGTGCTGCTGTACAACTGGAATTGTAATTGTAGAAACCCGCCGCTAAGTTGGCACAAAATAATAGGGCAAGAAGAGCTGATGTATTGTACTGGTTAGTCTTCGCCATTGCCATTTCAGTTTGCGCAAAAACTGCATCATCATGATCAGGAAGCAATTAGTGTAGAGCCTATAAGGATTTCTACAAATTCGTTTCACCGATGAGGATAGGCACAGCTCGTTAATGATCGTTAGTAATTGCGCTTTGCATAACCATTTGAAGGTACGAACTTATAGGACGTTGTCAAGTAATACTTAGTCAGCGAATAATATTCATGAAAAAAGTCATAACGCAGACACCTATTTATCATTACCATCATGCATGATGCGATCAAGTTTCGCACTGGTTTGTTCTGCACTTTGTTTTATAAGACTACGCAAGCGATCGAATTCGTCGTCAACGTAAATGCAGAACAGTCTCATTGCCTTTTAAATGCAAACCACTCGAGAAATGCTGAACAAGGCCTTCCCGCCCTGTATGTTTCTGCATCTTTCTTTTTCCAATTCGGGGAAGATTATACTTACTCAGATAACTACTACTTAGATTTTTGTGGAAAACTACTATTTAGATTTATTTCTACAAGTAAATATTTAACTTTAATTACTAGCATATTTACTTAACTTTTGGCTAGTGAATACTTATAGCCTTATAGGTCACAAGTTAAGTGCCACTAATAAGTCGTCAGTTACTTGTTCTAGTCTTATTGTAGTTAAATGATTTATCTCTTACAATTATCTCTCTCAAACAGCTAGTTATCCATGCATCATTAGAAGTTATCAATGCATCAGCTACTAGCTATTCATACATCTATTTTTTTTGTTCTTTTTTTTTAATAATTGTTTATTTTGAATTTGTAAAGACTACCATAAATCAATCTCTAGACACTTCACTTGTCTCATACTAGTCCATAGATGAAAAAGCACAGGTGATGGTCCATCTCAAAGTTTCAAATAAAAACACCTATCCATGTAATTAAGATAACTATTGAGACTTAACCCAACAAGTAAACCTTCTCCACTTTGAAGAGCATTATAATTATTAAGAGAACTACTTAGACTTGGAACAAATCAACTTATGTAGAATTTCTGATAGCCCATTAAATTAAGTTGTAGTTGCAAAGTTGAGAAAGATTAGATACCCTTGGATATAGCTTATTATGGTTGGTTCAGATAGGAGACATTAATATTCATTTTCCACCTTAAATAATGTCTAAAATGGACTATATCTTAGAAATTAATTATTAATAACATTAATAACATTATTATCAATATTAACAATAACATTAATATTATTAACAATAATAATATTAACATCAACATTGACAATATTATCCATATTAATAATTTTTATATTAATATTAAAAATACTTATGACATTATTGATATTAAAACATTATTAATAACACATCAATATTAATTAACATTAACATTAAAAGCATCCATAATAAAATTAATATCATTAGCCCAAAAAATAAGTGAATACTAACATTAATAATATTATTGGATCTCCTTAATAATGTTATTATTATTAAACATTTTCAATAATACTACAACCATATTATATAATATTAATTTTTTTAATATTATATAATCTTAACTAATTTTAAATATAAAAATATTATTTATCAAACTTTAATATTATTTTTAAATATTTATATTATTATATTAAACATCAATATTATTTTTAAATATTTTATGTTATTATATTAAACATCAATATTCATTAATAGTATAACAATATGATTCACCTTAATATTAACATCATTAAAATTAATATTTTAATTAATAGCATTGTCCTTTTAATATAAAAATACATATATAATTAATCTCCTCATTCATTAAGTATTAAATTATTATACATTATTCATTCAATAAAAATTATTAATTATTAAACATTCTAAAATAAAATAAAATATTTATTTTTTATTATTATCATTTAATTTCATTTTCCAACAGCTTTGTCTCAGCCGTTGGAAAAGAACTCTGAAGTCATGGAGTTATCGAGTTTCTTGGGAAGAGGCAGAGACACCTCCAAACATCAACCCATCAAAATTGGTCACCTCTCCAGACTGGTAGGAAGGTCACTGAAACCAAGAAGCCCCACCCGGGATCCCACTCCTACACCAAGCTCAAGAGTGTCCTTAGTGTGAGGATACTATTTACACGCATTCGATGGCTGAGGACATACAATTGATTTTTATCTTAGAAGTGATATAGCAGAACTACGCTTTCACATGGAAAAACAAGCACACAGGAAACAAATTCTACTAGAAATCTGCTCTTAATGCCCAAGCATGGAGGTCCATACACTTAGCTTTCCCATCATCATTCCTTTTATGTAAGTGATCTCCCTGAAGAGCAACAAGATTATTTATCTACTTGTTGAAAGTGTTAAGTGATCTCCCTGAAGATCAACAAGATTATTTATCTACTTGTTGAAAGTCTTCACAATATGTTTATTTTTTTGTCTTAATGTTTATTATGTTATTGGTTCAGCTTATAGGTCAATAGTTCTTTAGGAAAGTACTATCCTAACAATAATAATAAATATAAATATAAATAAATAAATAAAAATTAAAAAAAATTAAGCATGAATTGGGTCTGGGCCTCTTTGTTTCGGCTTCCTAGTTTCAAAATAACTGAAATTATCATGGTACATTTTTTCTATGATAATAGAATATCTTACTTACAAAAAAGTATTATGCCTTCATATACAAAAATAAAATAACCTACTGAGGGTTTTGTTTTAATCATTTTTGTATAACTCTTTAGGACTCTTTTATGTACATATTCACCATCCAATAGAGATCGTTTTTAAGAACTTCTAGGCCTTAATTGCAAATACAAATTCAAATAAAAAGATACAAAGATGATGATATGACTCTCTCATAATAAGAAGGAATGCAAAAAAACTGCAACCAAAACGAATAAAAAACAAACACGTGTGCAATGAATCTCAACATGTCCACCTGTATTTCACATTAATTTAACATATTTATATATATGTAAACAAGATAATTGTATGGTGGTAGGTGCATTATACATGCCACTACTAACCAGGCAGAGCTATAGACACTTCTACAAATATGGCATGTGGGCCGCCAACAAGGATTAGACTCCATCACAATCCTTGCAAGATTGGATAGTTGTCATCAACTGTGTGAGGTCGAAGGCTTTTCCTACAGATATGAAATTGAGAGTTATACTTCATAGAGTTCATCACTAATTCCATCCAAACTCTTTAGTTTAAATTTAACGGTCATCTCGCTTGAGTTCTCACCACTCTGGAGATATTGGTGGAGCACAAGCAGGGTCAGCAATAGCTCTAGGATCCAGTCTGCACAACTATCCAGTCAGAAGTGGAAGAGTTTTGTTCTAAGCCTAGTCCTTTGTCACCAGTCAACATAGACAAAGAAAATTAAGAAGAGGACTCATCCCCTCTCACTATACAAACCATTTCGGACCTGACGTCCCCACCAAAACATGAACTAGACGAGACCAACAAGAAAAATCATCCATATTAATAAGTTATAATTGTTTTGCTTTTGTATCTTGATTTTAGGGGTGTTTGAAAAACTTCGCTATGGAAATTGTTGTGGAATATTGTATAAGCTTAAGTTAGTATATAATTTTCGAGGTAATTTTCTAAGATTCCATTCTGTATTTGTTAATTTAGAAAAAAAATTAGACATGTATTTGTTAATTTAGAAAGAAAAAAAATTAGACATGTGATCAGTCTTTCTACAAATTCTCTTGCACCATTTCATAATTAAAATTTTCAACAATTTAAAAAAAAATAATAACTGAAATATAGTTATGTAGAGTTGTATTTCTCTTTCTATTTTATTTTCAAATAAGGTGGATGGACAATTACAGGACAAGTTTTGATGCAATTTTTTTTGGCACTATTCCACCCTTCAATATCTTCAATATAGTAATATATTGCACCATTTTATAATTAAAATTTTCAACAATTTTCTTAAAAAACACAAGATAACTGAAATATAGTTAAGTAGAGTTGTATTTCTCTTTCTATTTTATTTTCAAATAAGGTGTCGATTAAAAAACACAAGATAACTGAAATATAGTTAAGTAGAGTTGTATTTCTCTTTCTATTTTATTTTCAAATAAGGTGGATCGACAGTTGCATGACAAGTTTTGATGTAATTTTTTTGGCGCTATTCCACCCTCCAAATATCTTCAATATAGTAAAAGTAACAGTTACTGTCCAAAAAAATTCAATATGCCCATACTGGTAATTCATCCACTCCTGAAGGATGTTTGTATTTTACATTTTGTTTATTCTTTGGTAAAAAATCAATATGCCCAGATTGGGTAATTCATCCACTCATGAAGGATGTTTATATTTTACATTTTGTTTATTCTTTGGTAAATTCTAGGTCTAGATGCCCATAGGATGATCTATATGTGTTTCAAAGCAACGTGTGGAAACAGTATATTGCTAGTCTCTTTTTTCCCTACAAGGAATAGGATTTGATTTTGATCCCAGCTTGGGTATAGGATAGTTTCCATCATTGGTAGTTCACGTTGAAGAAGACTATTCTTATTTTCCAACAAGGTAATATAATATCTTTACTTACAATAAAAAATAAAAAATTGTAGTTTTTTTTTAACTTTTTTGCATTTTTACAAACACTATAAATTGTGATATTGTGGATGAAGTAATCAAACAAACCAGGTCTCAAATAGATAAAAAAAGAGAAATTGAAGTGAAAATTGTGGTTAGTTTTTAAAAAGGTAATATAATATGCTTGCTTACCATAAAAGAAATAAAAATTGTAGTATTTTTTTTAACTTCTTTGCATTTTTACGAACAGTGATATCGTGGATGAAGTATTTAAAAAAACCACATCCAAAATAGATATAAAAGAGAGAAAGTGAAGTGAAAACCAAAAAAATGAAAAAAATTGTATTGAAATCCACCAACTCAGCAAGATACAATGTTGTTAAGGAAACAAGATTTCCTTCAACAAGCTCTCCATAAAATTCAATTTGAGTTTTTGTTTTCAATGTAAGTATCATCATTTATCCTTCAGCTGTGTATCATTTATCCTTCAGATGTGTTGTTTTCAATGTATAGTGTAACTCTTCTTTAACCATAAAGATCGTCGATATTATTATTGAAGGACCGAAGTTTATTCAGAAACAACATCAAATAAAATTCATTTACATGTCTTGTTTTAATGTATTTATCATCGTCCACTATAGAAGAAATGATATATTCAAAAATTATATATTTAAGGAAAATTTCTATACAGAAACAACAAATAAAAAGGAATTTAATGCATTTTTGCCAACCGAAATGTGTTTCTTTGCAAGATAAAAATCAATGCCTTTTTTCCACCAAAAATGTTTTTCTTTCTTCATACAAAAATAAAAGCATGGATATAAAAATCACCATCTTGAACTTGTTTCCCACATAAGAAATGCAAGTCATAATAGTTTTCACCTAGAGAGTAGGTGAGTGTTATAAAATAACCATCTTTAACTTTCAAATATTGTTCAATGAAAAAATTGGGAAGTAAAACAATTCAAGATTGTGATCTTTATACTGCTCAACTAGTCTCAAATTTTGTGGTCCGTGCGCAGAGAGGGATCAAAATCAATATAATCAAGTTTTCTTATCAGGTTATGGATGCAAGTTTAAAATTCATTATCCAAAAATAAGTGAGTTGATCCCAACACCTTTACCACTATACCACATATAGTTCTTATAATTAATACACAGAAATTTATAACTATATAAAAAACATACACTAATTTTTATATATCCACCATTGTTATCTTTGAGTATAAATAAGATTAATAAAACTCTTATATCTCCTTGTAACTCCAATAAAATTTGTAACATAAGACAAGATACTTATAACTCCTTAATAAAGAATAAACTCCTTATGAATACACAAATCAACTTATATCACCTTTACACATAGCTCCTTAAACACCAAAGTGTAATGTATCCGTACAAGTTTGGAAATAAAGGTTTATATTTTTTTATGAACTTGATTTAATTATGTCAAACAAAATGCCTCAAATAAACCTATATCACCTTTACAAGTGGCTCTTTAAACACCAAAGTGTAATGTATCCGTACAAGTTTGGAAATAAAGGTTCATATTTTTTTATAAACTTGATTTGACTATGTCAAACAAAATGCCTCATGTCACTGCACTAGGAAGCCCACAAAAACCAAATATAATAATAAAATACCATCAAGAGCAAGGTAAAAATAATACGGCTGTTGAGCTTGTCAAATCTATCCTCCAGGTTTTATGTGCTTCAGCTTTAGGTTTGAGATATCTGAGGCTGTAATTTGACGGGCTCGTCCAACGCTTAGGGCCAATCATGCATCTATATATGGGTATATATGAGTGTAACCTCAATTTTGTTATCAGTTAACTATATATCATTGACTCATGTGGAGGAGAGGGTGTCCATGTCACAATACTCCAAGTTGCAACAGAGATTAAAAAGAGTGAGTAAAGCAGAGTGTTCAACTGAGATCACAATGGAACAGGTCCATGCTTCAGTCACTTATGAATGAAGTGTCACTAATGCACTCAACATTTAAAATATATATTAAGCCTATTTAATATATATTTTTATATATACAATGCACTTATCAGCGGGGGCAGGCAGAACACAAGAAGCCAGGGATCTAATGAAAAAAAAGCTCGGGAACTTTTTGAGGCCCAACGCCCAACGAGTTTTGTTACAGCTCTCTTATTAGTGGATATTGTAATCTTTGGAAAGCGTCTCAACTAATAACTACGGAAACAGTTAATTGATTTCATGAACTCCTTGAATGTAGCATCGTGCCAGAGACGAATCCTATAAAAAAAATAAGCCAAATAAATGCAAAAGGTCAACATAAACTGAATCAGATTGCATAAAAGAGTGCACTCCAATTTCTTTATTATTAAAGAATGGTAAAGCTAGCTATTACCCTGTAGCTTTCACAATCCCACAACAAACAATGTAAATAGCTACATATATTTGATTTTCTCTTCATACCGAAAGATTCTGGGTGGGTTTGTTACAGTCATCAGAGAAGGATGAATGGATGAATTCCGAAATTCTTTTCAACATAAGCGTCGCACAGATGCCCAACTCGTGCATGATGTTGGCTCCAGCACTGTCACCTGTCAAGAACACCTTGCTGAAATCTGCGTGGGAAGCGAGCCACGGATCCACGGACACGCTCTCCAGTGTCATTGCTTGGCGATCGAGCCATTCAAGAACACCGAAACAATCGTGGAAAGCCACAGGGAGGCGATGCTCAGGAGCTCTTCTGTATTCCACGGACACATATCACTTTGGCCTCTGCGGCCACTTTATTGAGCTAGGATTATAGCTGATATTTACATGTAACTTAATCTTATAATATCTTTTCATAACTAAAACAACATTTTTTTTGTAATCTGACATCATAAGTAATTAAAATAATTTTTTTTATAATCAGAAATCATAAGTAAATAGAAGTAAATATTTATAACTTACATTTACATAAAGAAGTTAATAATTTTCCAAATCTCTATATATTTGAATAACTTACTGAAATTGTTAAGCAAATCTGGAGAAGCTTAAAAATCTTGATGAATATATATGCAATTAAATATTAAAGATGTTTTAGATCAACACCGAAAATATAAGTAACTTAGTACTGGTTAAAACATCTTTAAAAATAACACGCTGGGCCAACAGCACATCAAAACTAAGGGTAAATTCTCTGTAACTCTGAATATAATCCCAAAGATTGTAATATTGTAATATTTTACTGGCAAAACTGGAAATGAGTGGAAATGATGAGATTGCCAAAACCCAAGCTGTTACACCATAAATCCACGCCGGATGGAAGAATGTTTAAATCTCTGTTGTTTCAGGAAACTGAGGGGAATAAATTTCAAATGAATGTTTGTGGCTACCAACTGAAAGCTGAAAAGTAATTCATGTACAGATCCAAAAATCCACGTTAGATTGAAGAATGTTGAAATCTCATAGGTTTCAGGAAACTGGGGAATAAATTTCACATGAATGTTTGTGGCTACATCCTGAAATTTGACTAATGATTCAATTACAGATTTTTCAAGGGTTGAGTGGTTGTGTTGTTCAGAGGGAGGTAATGAATAAGACAGACAGGAAAATATGAGCAAATGAAAAATATTGAGTGGGACTGCACGTTCACACGCCGCCGGTTGAAAGCTACGTGCAAAGTTTCCAACTGCGTTTGTGACGTGGAAAATCTGTTTTCGAGCGTCCCATTCATTACCTAATGCCGCCGTCAATACTTATTTTGAGTTGTAATTTGTTCGTCATAAGCAGTGTACACCAACCACAATCTATCGTTGTGTTTCTGGAAAAATGGAAACGTAGTGTGATTGGTTTCAACTTCAAATTAAAGTATCGCATTCACATTGAGATGCATCAATGGTAATAGAACGGTTCAGAATGAGTGGATCTGGCCTCTAGATATTAAAAATTGGACACTTCAAATTTAGAGGATTTAGTGACAAGGATCTTCATGAAAGGCAACCCTTGTGTAAACCTTCATGTCATTGCTAAATGCCATCATGATCATGAAAGTGAGAGACTCTACTTTTTAATATAAATAGCTATTACCGTCACCGAGGATGATCACAAGTATTTAACCAAAAATATTATAGATTAAAACATGAAAAATATTCAAATCATAAAAAGACCAAACGATGCTAATTTTCATAATGGGGGAGACAAGATGGGTACATCAATAACTTTAAGTAATCTTACGATTTCATTCATAATCGGAAATCATAAGTAAATAGAAGTAAATATTTATAGCCGAAATTTATATGACGAAAGTTACATAACTTTACAATATCTCCGTTATAATATTTATAACCGACATTTACATGAGAAACCTTTATGTAAATAGAAGTAAATATTTATAGCTGACATTTACATGAGGAACCTTTACATAACTTTACAATATCTCCCTCATAATATTTATAACCGACATTTACATGAGAAACCTTTAAGTAAATAGAAGTAAATATTTATAGCCGACATTTACATGAGGAACCTTTAAGTGAATAGAAGTAAATATTTATAGCCGACATTTACATGAGGTACGTTACATAAGGTTACAACATCTCCCTCATAATATTTATAGCCGACATTTACATGAGGAACGTTACGAAACATTACAAGATATCCCCCATACTGGGCTGTAGAGCACCTCTCGGCACAAAGATCTCCCCCATACTGGGCTATAGAGCGCCTCTTGGCACAAAATTTTAACTCAATTTTTAAAAATTACTAAACACGTGAATCACACCAAATGAAGGGGAATGTGGAGACAAGATGTGACAACAAGATGGAGATGGCCCTCAACGACTCAAAAGAATAATTGGATGACTATAATAAATTTTATATAAGTTGGAAATAGTCCCTTTATTCTCCACCAACATCTGAATCTATTTACCATTCATGTCTACCATTTTAAGAAATTTTTAGTCCATCTTTCATTAACATGGTGTCTCACCCTTATTGACCACAACTGAGGAAGAGTACAGAGATCCCCACTCTACATAATATATTTAATGGATATCATATTTAAGGTCCACATTTGAGAATGGAGTGGCTGATCCTTCCTTTAGATAAATATTGCCCCTAGCTATACTTTTTAGTAAGATTTGGACAACCATTCTAATAGACAATGCATGACCTGCGATTCGTATAAGAGGAAGGTTTAGTCAATCCTTCCTCTACATGGTTCTAAAAAGCATTCTACCACATTAGAGGAAAGATCAACCGATCCTTCCTCTATATAGTATTTTTCATGGACACCATGTTCAAGGAATAGGAACTTGATCTTTTGTCTACATCATAAAGTTAATGTATGTCGAATCACAAAAAAATTTGACCATTTTTTTGTCTCGATAATACATTTCCTAGATACTACATTTGAAGTAGATTCATCAAATCGATCTTTTAGTTTGTAAATTTCATGTATATAGTAATCTTGAATGTGTTCTAAATTCGAACTATCATTTAGAGGATATAATAATTGGCAACCGTATTTGAAAAAGGATTGTCCAATATTTCTTCTCGATAATACTTGACCCTAGGTCCACATTTTCAGAAGTGTCTTATTATCCTTCCACTATATGATTATTTCCATGATGTGCATTTGTGAAGAAATGCCATCAAGCCCTTTATCTATATAATGCTTGACCCTAGTTGCACAATATAGGAATGTCAGATCGAGAATTTATATACATTATGATTGATCACATGTTCACTTTTGAGGAAGGGTGGTCCAATCCTTCATCCATATGATGGTTGGCCACAAGTGCACATTTGAGAAAGGCTCATTCTATCCTTCATCCAGATAATGGTTAACTGCATATGGAAAATTTTAGGAAGGGTCATCGGATTCTTCCTCTAGATTATTGTTGTTAGCATGTACACATTTGAGGAAGGTTTGGGTAATCCTTCCTTTAGACAATGGTTGACATCATATGTGGATTGGAGAAAGTGTACAATATGATCCTTATTTTAGATTATGATTAACCACATGTGGGAATTTGAGGAAGGGTCAATTAATTCTTCCTCTCGATGATGGATAACATCATGTGCAAATTTTAGAAAGGGTTAGTCATTCCTTCCTCCAAATGATGGTTGAAAACATATGCACAATTGATGAAGATTTGATCAATCCTTCCTCTAGATAATGGTTCACCATAAATGGAAATTTGAGAAATGGTTAGTTGATTCTTCCTATGCATGTTTGATAGCATGTGCAATTTTAAGGAAGGTTAAACCGACCCTTCCTCCATATAGTGGTTAACTACATATGGACATTTGAGGATGGGTATATCGATTCTTTCTCTTGATGATGGTTGTCAACATGTGCACATTTGAGAATGGGTCAGAAAATTCTTCCCCCTAATAATGCTTGAAAACATGTGAACATTTGAGGAAGGGTCGGTCAATTCTTCCTCCAAATGATGGCTAACTACATATTGACATCTGAGGAAGGGTCGATCAATTATCCTCTGGATGATGGTTATTGGAATGTGCACATTTGAGGAAGGTTTTCCCGATCCTTCCTCCAGATGATGGTTTATTGCATGTGCACATTTGAATAAGGTTTCATCAATCATTTTCTAGATGATGGTTTACTACATCGAGACATTTGGTGAAGAGTTGGTCGCTTCTTCCTCTAAATGTTGGTTGCATGTGCACATTTTATGAAGGGTCAATTGATCCTTCCCCCATGTGGTGGTTTACCACATTGCACATTTAGGAAAGGTTCAGCTTTGATCCTTTATTATGATGATGTTTGGCAGATCACTATGATGTCACCCTTTGGTGATGGTTGTTGCACCTAAAAAATCCACTAGTGCCTGATGACCCTTCAGAAAGCCTAACTTGAGATTCCTTTGGAAAAAAATTTCCACCCATAGGTAGATCAATGCCTTTCCTCAATTTTGATAGAGCGTCGTTAGTGCACTGTCCTGTTTAGCAAAAAGCGTCGACTCCTCTTTGTTTATTGGCAATAGGTGTCGTTGGTGCACTTCCTTCTTGAGTAAAAAGCGTCGGAGCTATTTAACCTTAAACCAAGAGCGTCAATCGACCTAAAACATGAAAAAAAGAAGATTCTATAAGATTCCTTGCGAAATCCTCCGTGGAGTTGGTTCCTACTAGCTAGGGAGAGGTGGAATTCGCCAGCTTCCTCACCTATTGGGATCACCTCCTACCCATTTTCTAAGTGAATCTCATGAAATATGGCCTATAAATGGATCTTTCATGGAGTGAGTGAAAGAATCCAAATAAAGCACCCTTATGCTGTTGGATTGAGATCTGGTTTAGGGGCAAGATAGAGTGAGCTTATGTGTGAAGAGATTGTTGTAAGTGTGAAGGGTTGTAGATCTGTTATGGAGGATAAAGCTAGCAACATCAAGGTTTTATGGTTGTAAACTTTACTCTCTTTTATTATTAATAAAAAAGTGTTCCCCTTTCCCATATTTAATGTGTGTTAATATCAATTAAATATCGTTAGACTCCTTGATCACTAACGTAGATGATTAATTTGTCATGATTATCTCATGTTATGCTTTTGTCTTTTGATTTCTTTTACAGGTACTGAAGATTGTAGGAAGGACTTTGGAACGAAGACAAAGAGTACTCATATTTGAGGTATGAGTTTAGTTTCACGTTGATTAAATTGATTATATAGGGGAATGATATACTGTTGTGTTTCTTTTGTTCTACACTTGAATCATACAGGGTAGAGGAACAAGCGGTGTCCGCACTCGTTCCAAAATTCCTTGAAAAAAAATTGGTGACTCAACTAGGGAGAGCTTGATCCAGTCAAATCTGGGGCAGATCTGGAGCAGATTCAGTTAGATCTACAACTATTTGGTAACTTTATTACTTATGAAGTTTACATTCTCTTCCTTGGCTCATTCCAATGAATAAGGTGAATGATCCATATTTTTGCTTTAATTATTACCTCTATTTGCAAGTTGTTTTTACTTATGTCAGTCCAACTCATCCCAATTTTTTGGTTTCTTGTGCAGATATTTACTTTTTTCATCTATAGATCCGTCGGCGCACTTAGCCTTATTTGATAGAGTGTCATTGCCTCATAGGCGCATCTTTCCTCTTGGACGTCAACGTCGTCAGCGCCTTTCTGCAGTTGACACAGAGCGTTGTCGGTGCCCTGTTACAGTGGACGAAAAGCGTCGATACCCCTACAGCACTCTAGTGTAGCTAGCTTCTCTGTGCCGAGGTAGGTCACTATACTGCCTGCATTTTGATTTTTTTACTATTTTGTTTCTCTGGAAATTTCTAGTGTGTTTTGCTTGAATGCTTGGTTGCTGAGTCTATTGGTTTTGACAGTCTGATTCTTATTTGTTGAGCTCAGTTGAAAAACAATATTTTCCTCTATTAGTGAAGAAATCATAGTAAAAAGGGGAATTGTGTGAAAATCAGTTTTGAATTTTCTGATTGGTGTGGTCCATTCTCTGAAATATTTGTGTTGAAAAGGAACCTGTAGCCTATTTAGGTTAGTTTGCTTTAAGTTGCTTTGTGTCCTTTATGTTCAGAATTATATTCAAAAATACAAAAAGAAGCTAGCTAATTTGTCTTGTTTATGTTTAGGGAAGTTTTATTCTTAGCTTACATAAGTGATTCGGACAAGTAGATCTTTTTGGTGTAATTGAGTAGATTTCATTTTGATAAAAACATTATAGGCTTCATTTTATTTTCTTGATTCAGAGAGTTAGAGTTCTTATTGATGAAAAGCTTTGTGTTTGAAGGATTCTTTTGAAAGAATTTCTTGTAATGTCTTGCATTTGAATTGGTGAAAATAGTGTTGAATTTGTGTGTTTTTAAGAGACAAAGAAATGGTCTCTTCCCTTCTCTAGATATTTCTTATTGAATAAAAGGAATTGCATCACATATAGATTAAAAATTGCATTTTAAAATACACCTCACAGACTTTGACTAACCATCCAGATAAAATAAACAGTAGCTTTAGGCTAAAATTTTATAGTAATTTGACTGATAGGATAGAGGCATGTTTCGGCATCTTTAAAACATAAGAGTTGTCATTACATGCCTGCACTGCATCCTGGGGTCTGTGTGGTTCCTCCACGTACCATCGGTATATAGAATGGCCTTTCACGTATCCTTGAGGTATATCAAAATGTGCTTCACGTACTCGATTGTATATCGGAGGGCCCCTTTCAAACAGTTGTGCATCAGACAACACTATCACAGATTTGAGATCCCACGTACCTTGTGTATATAGGGAGACCCTACTAGGATTCCCAAACCATCTGATAAAATCCCTTTGGCCATCTTGTTGGACCAATAAACGGAGAACAGCACTCGGGGAGCTACTATGCATGTGTCGTTCAGGTAATCAGTTGTTCTAGAAAGGGACGGTCCCAATCATCCTTGTCACATTTCACTGTTGGACCCTGCGGTATATCGCAAGTTGTGACAACTTGGAAATATTAGTGAGAGACCGGCTATATTCATCCCATCCTGTCATTTAAGTCTACTTGTAGCCTTATCTTGCGTAGGTTTGATTGTGTGTTCCTTTCTTCTTTTTTGACCTAGAGTAGAAATTTCAGCCATCACCCTGGCTGAGCAATTTACGAGGAGTTGTCATAGGTTGTAGGTTTTACTGCCTGACTCTCCTCCTACCGAGGAAGGACATGAAGGTGAGACCATGGAACGACCAGCTTCTATTGAGGCTCGTGTAGAAAATATTTCAGCTACTGAAACTAGAGAATATTTCTATGTTTATGACAATCCTTTGGTCCAACTGCCTCCTGCGGCTGACCCACCCTTTCCTTTTCCGACAGAGGGTCAAGCTAAATCATCCAACTGGACATTTAAACACCCACCTGATGAAGCCATAAAAGAAGAATATAGTCCAAATGATCCTTTTTGGAGAACCTCCCTAGGATAGTCTATTGTTGAATATGGAACCACTACAACTTAACTGGATCCATCTATACTTTATCCTTTAAGCAGATGCCTCTAGAATGCTCCGTTAAATAAAGAATTTTTCCTAGATTCTATCAAGCATTTGCGCCAACTTGCGGAAGATTTGAAAAATGATGAAAATTCAAGGAGGCGAATCATTTCTCCTATTCCCAGCCCTTCAAGAAAAACTGCACCTGGGTATCATGCCCTGTCACCCCCTCAAGTAGCTCTTCTTCCAGAATCATCGACCCAAAATTTGGTTACTCAGAACCCAGTTCACACCCAAACTCCTAGTCAGAATCCAGTTCAAACCCCCTCTCCTAGTCAAAATTCCCCATCCATTTCGACTCCTTCAATACTTTCTACAACTGGGGGGCATTCCCCAATACAAGTTGCATCATCTACCGAAGGGCCCATTTCTAGTATGGGAAAAAACTTACCAACGGGATCACCAGCATAAAACATTCCTCTGCCTATTACCACTATGGTTGTACCCCCTACCAGCCAGGGTGGATCCTCATGGGGCCAACCTAGAATTACTCCACTTTCTCGGGGATATACTTATCCTGACAATCAACCACCTACGGTTCACCAAACTTATCAACCAGCACTGTCGGCGGTAGTCTATTGTAATGTCCCAAATTTTGCATTGGGTAACAATGGCCAAATCACATTTTCCATATTCATGAAAGTTGTCAAATGGATGCTAAAAGTCAAATAATTGCCAAGGAGGAAAATCACTAGTTTCCTAGGTTGGGGGTGGAAGCTTTGAGATTTGGAATAAGGGGGATAATAAATGATGTTTAGAAATTAGAAGGGGATAATTAATTAATAATTGATCTTATTAAATAAATACAAGAGAAAATGGAAGTGGCAATAGAGCATGAAGACACATGGAGACTATGGGGCCCACACTAGCTAGAATTCCTATGTTAAATGGTATATTTCTCTTGTAATTTTGAATCTATGGGAAGCCTAATGTTTTGGGATGGATTATGAGGTTAATATACTTGTCAATATACTTCATATTTTGAATTTGGGATGAATTGTAACTTACATGGGAGAGGAAGATCCAAATGGGAGTTTCATGGACACTTGGCTAGATTCCCCTTACATTTATGACAGCTATGCCACCAATGATGGAGATTCTATGAAAGTTATGACCCAAGTCAGATCTGAAAGCTGAAATATTGACATATTGACATGTAAGGCCTGAATAGAGCATCTTGGAGGTCTAAATTGGGAGTTGGAGAAGGCCAAGAGGCTCCTACTCAAATTTGGGAGAAGAGGGAAGGTGAAGAGAGAGGCCACATGGCATAGCATGAGCAGACACACCAATTAGACTTGGATTTGGTTTATGGATGGATTTGGAGCCTTAGAATACCAATAATTTTTATAAAATACAGGCATCATCCATGAGAAGAAGCTTTTTCTCATTTGTGAAATTGTCAATTGTGAATTGTGAGAGCTAGTGGATGACTAGTTTTCTTGTTTAAGCCAATTTCGAGGGTCAAAGATTCCCATCCTATTTGGTGTTTGGAAATGCCACTCAGGTATTTCATGGAGCTTTAATGGAGTCTTATTTTCAGGTGTAATCTACAGGAAAGAATGTGTATTCTTCTATTGCAGCACTCTCTCTCAACTATTTCCAGTTTTCACACCATATTCATGTCAATGGAGGGATTGCGCTTTGGGTGAGCTATGGATCTCTTTGGGGAATATTCTAATGCTCATTATATTATTTTCTAATGTATATGCTTTGTATTTCATGTTTAGAATAATCTCAGGTCTAAATACCCAAAAGAATTCATGTAAATATGTTGAACAATGAATAAATAGTGTCATTTCCCCACTATCTTGTTGTGAACCATTGTAATGCTGATGATTTCGAATTGGGAGAGCCTTTCATTGTCCATTTATGATTGGAATCAGTTAAATATTATTTTTTATTCATTTTCACAAAAGTTTCAAGTTTAAATTCCCAATAGTTGTATGTCAAAATGACTTTTAATGAGCAAACAATGACCATTTCCACTCCATTTTGATATATACCATGGTAATGCTTATTATTTCGAATGGAAGAATGTATCTCTGATAAATGTATGATTTATGGACTTTAATTAATTTTTATTTCAAGTCTCATGTTTATTACTTAAGCATTGGAAGCCATTTTACTCATTTTGATTGCATTGGGAGAAGATTTGGTGCATTTTCCCCAAGGGTCGAAATTGTGACTTGGGAGTTGTTTTGGAAAGATTCATAACAGAATGTATAAACTGAATCATGATGCATATGAGACTTTGAAAAGGTCCCTTACACATACCCAGCCTCTTTTCATAAATTCAAGTGACTTTGGGATCATTTTTGAAGCCATTTCGGGCAATTACCCAGGGGGAATTGGAGCCCCAATTTGCTAGTAAAGACTCCTACTTTGAACAGAACATTAAACAAGTCTGCAGAAGTAATTTGGAGGTAAAAAAACATACATGAGCATGATATTTAAGTTATATTATCATTCATGTACCTTCATATAAAATTTGGAAGCATTTGGGTCAATTTGGAGATCTAGACATCAAAAGTAGTCAAGAGCCAAAATTGTGAAAAAAATGGAAAATTGAGCATTTTAATAAAATTCCAAAAAGGGGACATTACAGTGGTATCAGAGCATGGTCTTGGAACCTATTGAATTTATGGATGGTATATATGAATTGAATAAATTCATTAAGCCATGTGGTGATGATATGTCCGGGCAGGTTAAGAAAGCATTCAAATTGGCACATAAAACTATTCATTATGAAGACCTTAATGATTGGTTGAAGCAATTTATAAAAAATAATTAAAATAAGAACTCATTAAGGAAGAATGATCAATGCAGGAGTAGGGAGGAGACCAAGGAGCTACAAATTTATGTGGGTGATGAAGAATAAAAGGCATTACATGAAGAGGATCGAAATTCACTCCCAAATGACTTTGAAAAAGATGAGGAAACATCACATGAGAAGGAAGAAGAGTACCTTGAAACTATTGAGTATCATTCTGAAAAAAATTCTTTTATGGACATGGACCAAAGAGAATCTACTAATGGATGCTTAAACTATGAAGGAGTACCTACTAATGGGTGCTCACAACTCTATGTTGGTGACATAGAGATCAGATTTCAAAATGTTGTTGCAAGCCAAAATTCCATTAAACATGAAAATGAAGACCTTGTAGTAGTTGAAGAAGAAATAAGATCAACTTCCCCATCACCACTTGAGCTTCATGAAGTTGGTCCAAGCAAGAAGGAAGAAGATGAGGATGTTAATTTTCAAGAGCCTCATTTTCTTGAAGGGTCCTTAAATATGAATGAAAAGAAGATCCAAGAGGCCCTTATCATACTCCATGACACTCAAGAATTGGTATCAAATTCTTGTTGGAGAGCTACTTCCTTGGAGGAGCCATCCTTCCTTGAAGACATGGAGAAGATCCGAATAGCAATGTGCAACATCAAAGGTAATTTCATGTCTTTGCTTTTTGATAGAAAAAATTTCATTGAGCTTAGTGAATGTTTACATGAATCCTACTTGAAGAATAATGAAGTTGTTCATAAGCTCACAATTCAAAATGACCAACTTCTTGAAAAGTTGCAAGACACTTGTTTTTCCTCCTATGTTTCAGATTTTCAAATGGTAGATTGTTTGGAGGAATCTTATGACATGGTGGATCATGAGAAATTTGGAAATTTGAATGTACTTGATGCATTTGAAGATGTACTTGAAGAGATCCAAACACTTGATGTGGTTGAAGAGGAACTTGAATTGTCTCTTGATGAAGGGTATGCAATTTTTAAAGAAGAACATGATTCCTCTACATTGGAACCATCTATGACAAAGGTTTCACACTCTTGAAGCACTACAATATTTGAACCCGAAATCCGATGACAGAATCTGACGTCGTCCGACATTTCGCACGGATGTGTTGGACAACAATCAATCATCAAAATGCTGGTAACATAAGATTTATAAAACCGTCGAATATCCAACATAAGTGAGTTGGATTTTTTACCCTAGTAGTGTCAGGGAACCGACGCTAGAAGGGTCGGATCGTCGACGTCTGCGAAAGCAACACTAGCGGTTATCTAACACTTACGCGTCGGATATCCGACGGGAAACCGACACTACCAGGGTGGTTTGTTGACATCTGCGAAAGAAAAACTGGCGGTTATCCAGCACCGATGCGTCAGATTTTCGACGGGAGGTTTATAAAAAAAAATATAATATATAATAAGAAATAGAATCGTTTTCGTTTTGGACACTCAGTTCAATAAGGATTTTTTTGTGAGTTGGGAGTAGGTCCGGTAGACATGGCAAACAAATCTGTTGACCCATGGATGCAAGAACTCAACATCTTCTCCTCACCGAAAATTACCGGTATACCGTCCCTGGACACAGTGCAGAACACGCTGGAAAATTTGACAACTGGAAGCGAGAGCAGGGTTCCGATTTCTCCACCAGATGAAGAGAGTAGGGTTCCAGTTTCTCCGCCAGATGAAGAGCTGCTAGGTGTGTTCGCAGCACGGCCATTGAACCTAGCCTTAGGAGGAGGCCCGTATTCATTATTCCAACCTCAACCTCACAGCACAGCTGCAGCAACCGTTTTCATTGAACTTCCCCAGGTGAAACCACAAGGAACCCCAAACAGGGAAATCAATCCTTCAGTGTCACAGGGAGCACACACAGGAGATGCCGCTGAACAATTGAACTCCAAAAAAATGAAATATTCAGTGTTTAAATCCCTCTAGAAGATATTTTAACGTAAACTGTGGAGTCTAGTGCACCATGGAAGAATCATGGGAGATGGACAAATTAACCCTAATCGGGAAAATCATAGGAAGAAACCCCACCCTGGGGAAAATGAAGGAATGGACCAGGAAAAATTGGACAGGGCTTCAAGGTGAAGGCCCGGTTATTAATTCCCTTGCAAATGGATGGTTCAGCTTCCTATTCAAATGCAGATAAGATGCAAACCAAATACACAGCAGAGTCTGGACATATGGGAAAACCCCATTTCAGCTAAAGCAGTGGAATGCCTTGTTCGATGCGGAAACAGAGAAACTAGACACAATACTAGTCTAGGTTCGCCTGCGAGGACTACCATTGGAATTCTGGAACTCGGCCTGCCTTAGTGATATTGGGAATGAGCTGGGGACTTTCATTGAAGCGGACCTCTTGTTTCAGCAGACGGCCATCAAAAAGGTAGCCAGGATCCTAGTCTCTTTGAACATCAGAACCAGTCTTCCTGAAGCCTTTAATTTTGTATGGAAAAACAAGAAAAAAAGACAGTTATTGGACTATGAAGGGCTCCCGTTTCAATGCTGCAAATGTCATTAAACAAGACATTTGGCAAGAGACTACCCAAACTTTGTTCCCTCAACAACTGGAAGAAGGAAGTGGGTTAGGTGAATAGAGACCCCAAGCTCCAAAGAAACCGATCTGAACATAGATTCAGATGAAAATCCTCTCAAGTCGGAGGGCACAGAACAACCATTGGATCAACTAGAAAGAGCGGGAGAAGTATCAGTAGAAGGGCCTCCTCAACAGACGGAACAACGTCGGATCACGTCTCCCCCATCGGGTATGAACACTTCTTCCCTTAGCAATCAATTGAAGGAGGAAAAATATTTTCCTACCCCTATCACAAATAGTCCCCCTCCCCCAAAAAACAGCACCTCCTCCCCCGCATTCAAAAGTACCTCCAATTCAAACCAGGAAGCCTCCCCTTCCACCATAAAAAATGACTCGCCCACTCAGTCCTCCTCTATCCGTTTCCACCTTCATTCAAGGGACGTTCCAATCCCTCAAAAACCAAAAATCCCTACAAAAGGACTAGGGGTAAATGCCAGGATCACGTCCAAATGGAAAGGGAGAGGAAGACCATCTCACCTCTCTACGGCCCAGAGCATGGCGCTCAGGGATCAGGCAAGTGGCAAACAAACAACCATTTTCGAGGCGCTTAGAGCAGTGCAAACCCCAGATGGGGTGCCCAAATGAAATTTTTCTCCCTAAACTGCAGGGGTCTGGTAAGCACCCGGAAAAAGATTGCCCTAAAAAGGATGATGGAGGTTCTATCACTAGAATTCATCCATCCACAAGAAACAATGGGTCTAGAGCTGGAAGTTGAAACTAGTTTAACATCACTTCTTTCACAATACTCTTTCACAGCGCAAAGTGCCATCGGCCACTCTGGAGGTCTAGCAATTGGATGGAAGAAAACAAGCATTCGGTGCACAAACTCAGGTGGTGAATTCTTTTATCTAAATCAAAGTCATTTTTTTCAAATTTCTTTGGGCCTGGGAACTGGAACCAACAGCTATGCAGAACTCATAATATTGAAATTACTTCTCTGTTTTTCCAATGAAAGAAATTGCAAACAGTTACAAGTATATGGTGACTCAATGGTGGTTATAAACTGGATGAATAAGATACATAAATGTAGAACTACTTCTCTAGATGCATTATTTGAAGAGACAAACCATTCTCTCTCATTCTTTTAATCAATCTCTTTCACTCATGTTTACAGGGAGCAAAATAAGGAGGCAGACAGGATCTCAAAGAAGGGTCTGACATTGCAATGGGGTGAATGGAAAATTTTGGAAACACAGGACTCCAAGGCCACGAAATATCCACACTGGCCTTTTATAAATCCATCACTCTAAAACTTTTTGTAAATTTGAAATATATTTTTGAAAGCATAGCACAAAATCAGTCTTTTTATGACTAGATGCTTTATTGAATTGTTTACTGATTTTTTTTTTCTGCCATTGACTAAATTAATGTTTTAATGAATGACTTAATGAATGGTTTTTTCAGCTGTTGAATGATTGAATGGTTTAATGAATTTTTAAAGAATGATTTAATGAAAGTATTTTTCAACTATTGAGTGAAATAATTTGCATTGTAGATGCATTGTTATTTGCTTTGTGAAATAGTGAAATAAATTGTTATTTGCCAGTATAGGCATTGGGTTTGGGGAGTTGAGAGTGATGTGAGGCGGGGGGGAGGGGCCATAAGAGCTTCCACCTTCACGTGGTTGGTCCTGTTTAGTAGAGAATATTAAATTATTCTCGAAACAGAGAGGATCTCAATGAATGGTAAGGAAGAATACATTAAAAAACATCTATTTCTATATTTTTACTATGTAATTTTCACTATTGCTATTTGACTCCTCCATTGGAACTTGTTACAGATAGCGTTGAGAAACATTTCCATAGTTAAGAGGCAAGAAATGGAGTTTTGATTAGATCGATGGCCTTATATACATAGTATTTTTGGTTATCCATGTTTTATCAGGTGATATATTCTTAACAATTAATTTACTTGAATAGTTGAATAGTATTGTAATTTACATTGTAATAGAATTGTATTTATTTAGATTTCTTTTGTTATTTTCATAAACAAACATAAATATATTTGATGGATCCTAACATGAAACTATTGCAACATGACAAAAAATGAAGTATGTTGAATGATGTTTTGAAAGGTAAAGCATAGAAGACAATGTGAAGATCCAGAAATCAAGGTATAAATATGTTTTCTTTTGTTTGATTGAGTTGTTTATTGGGTATTTATGCATGTGCACACACATACATTTAGTTGATGATGTTGATTACCATACATAGAGGTGAAAAACAATCACTAGAGGCAAGAATATAGACTATGTAAATGTTCTACAAGTTAGGCAGGGGTCTTTTGACATCCTTGACATTTCTACATTGTTAGGTTCATCATTAAACCAAAAAGTTTGGAGTTGTTCCAAAACAAGAAAATTCTGCTTTGAAAAATCTATCTGTTGAAACAACCTGACAAGTGTTTATGAAGTGCACAGAGGCACTTGAAACACATTCCTGGTGAGAAAGAAGGTCATAGGGATTTAGTATTTCACATTCTGCACCTCTCCACATATTTGGATTTTTTTCTCTAGTTTCTCTTGAAAGATAAATGCTTTCCAAAATGGCTTCAAACACATTTTTCAATTTTCAACCACCCTTACCAAATTGCATCCCTAGCTACAAATATTTTTCCAGATCAATGTTGCAATTTTCATCTTGGGATATATCACTGACGGCCCAGATATATCATTATCGATAGGTGCATCAAGCATGCATAATTAGGCATCATCATAGAGCAAGGCACTCATCATCATGTATAAGTGTGCATATATGTCTACCCTCATCATTATATCCTGTATCATTATCAAAGCATCATCTACATTGCATGCATCAATATGGAATTATCATGCAACTTCACACTTCATAAATACACCACTGAGTATATTGATTTATCTTTCAAACATCTCATACTCAGGCTATGTGTCAAGCTATCAGAGGACTATTAGTAACCTCAGAAGTCCAAAGAAGTCACTAGTTTATCATCACAAATTGAAGCATTATCATCAACAAGGTCTATCACCATCCAGCTCTTGGTCAGACTATATGTACCTGGTATGCTTCCTGTGGTGCTAAAATAAACTCATCCTCAGAGATTTGTAGATACTTCCTTGTCACTAGTCACTATCAAATGTTTTCACTGGTTACTTCAAAGAAGTCTACTAATACACTGCTTATGTCAAAACATCTACTCATACACTGCACAGTCTCACTTAATCATCACTCTTTATGTCATATCAAGTCAATGCACAGCCATAAAGACTGTCACCTTCTAAACCCAAAAGGGTGTAGGACTAAACCTTGGAGAGTCCTTCAACCCATAAGTTTTGATCAAAGTTCTCATGAACAAAAAAGCTACGGCTATTAAAATAATCACAATTCAAATGTTGCTTTAGACTTAAGGTAAAGTCATACTTACTTGAACATGGACTACTTAATGAATTTACACAGTGCTTAGTAACTCCCACTTCTCCAACTGTCTATGTATAACACCCTTTACTGTTGCTGCTCCTCAGTCCCGAATCTCCTTAGTAGTTGCCTCAGTGATGCCTGAAATTCAGAGCTAAAATATTCACTCTCTTCAACCGAAATTTTCAGAGTAGTGAAACACCCAAAAAAAACTTGTCATCAGTGCGGAGTTAAGGTCACAAGCAACTATTGGTAAGTCAAATGGTTGTTGCTGTAATAAAATTCAGACTGTTGGATGGTTGAAGATCAATAGTCACTATCCCACAAAAATCACAGTGCCTCAGCTAGGGAGAAACAAAACAATCCTTCAAAATTATGATTTCACCCCAAGAGAAAGCAACTTGGCTCCACCAAAATTATTCTCCATAGCCCAGCAATTTTTCATGAAAAACTGTCCAAAAATGAATATTTTGACCAAGAAAATTTTCAGTCTTTCACAGGGTGGAATTTGCCTTAGTCACATACCCAAAATTCCTCAGTCTGTTTGCCTCTATCCACAAAAAATGACCTCTGAGCAGATACGAAATTGCATTCAAATTAAAACTTTTGATCACTTATTTATACCTTTTCTTCTCCAGAAGCCTGGGGGCCAACTTCTGCACATGGTTAAATGCTTATTCATTTTGTGTTTTTAAATTGCCATGGTTTGTTGGATTATGGACTCTAATCTAATCCACAAAGTCTTACATTTCCTTATTTTCCTATATTGAATTTTGTCATGTTTGATCCATTTTGATAAGCAAAGTCCTAACATTTTTTCCATGAGTCACTTCATGTACAGGTGAGATCCACTCATTGACTTTTAAATCAATCTTTTCCAACAAGACCATACCCATCATCTATTGTTCCCCTATATCCTTCACACATTTATGAAGAATGGGAAGCTCGTGATCAAATTGGAACTTGTAGAAATATTATTTCAACAGTCTCTATGCCACTGTCCTTGTAATGCATATGATTCAATAGCATATTGTAGCTAAGATGGAAGGAACTATTCAAAGGATCAACATTTCCTTTAACCACTAGTTTTGTAATGGATGTCTCCATTTATTGGATTGGTGAGGTATTCTTCATAGGACAAACTTCATTACTTTCAGCAGGTGATGATAGCATGGTCAAGTGGTGGGATGTCATAATCCAGGTATTGGAGTAATTATGTTTTGTTGATTTTCTTTTGAAATAATTTCTAAATTTTCAACACTGTAGAGCATATTGCCCACTAGTATTCACAGGTCAATTGATTCCTTTTTTGTGTTTATACATGAAGAGTTACTAAATATAGTTACTAAATATAGAAGAGTCATTATTTGATTTAGTTTACTTTCTTTACAATTTTTACAAATGATGATTTTTCATTAGCATAAAAAGAAACCATTATATAAGATTTGTTTCATATATACCTCGCTAGTTTATTTAAGTCTTTTTTTTTATACACACACTTTATATGAAATGTATGCAATGTAGTCATGGAATTCTCTTCGACTATTAGCTTGGACTTCATCCCTTTGAGGCTGCTAAACATTAGTTGTGACTGTGTAAGAACTATCCTAGTGGGTTGTGACTGTGTATCCTTGTGGGTTGTGACTATGTAAGACCTATCCTAATGGCTTGTGACTGTGTAGGAACTATCCTAGTGGGTTGTGAATGTGTATCCTAGTGGTATGTGATTGTGTAAGACCTATCCTAGTGATATGTGACCGTGTAAGAACTATCCTAGTGGCTTGTAACTGTGTATCCTAGTGAGCTATGATATCCTAGTGGGTTGTGACTGTCTTGATCTCTCCTAGCTGGGATATGGACTATGATGTTCTCCCCCAACCTGAATATGAATTGTGGTAACCTCTTATAAGTAGGTCAGGGATGATTTGACCTTACATCTCTGGAAGTTACTTATTTGCATCCCATCTTAAGCTGAGTTGTGGTTGTGTTAAGCCCTAAATGAAAAGGGTCTTCACACTTGGTGACTGAGAGATATTAAATGCATCTAAAATAATTGAACTAAATACATTTAGTGTGTCCCTTGCTAGTGGCATTTTAGCTCTCAAATTCCACATATCCTAATTGGATGTGTCTTTGAACACAGGAGCTACCTTTGGCCAATGGGTTGTTGTACCATTAAGCTTCACCCCTTTAAATACTAGGAATACATAATGGTTTGTTTACAAGGTGTGGATTTCTATCTTAACAATTCACCTTCAAATAACACCCTGGCTCAGGTCTCCTTTCCATCACCAACCACTTGCCTGTGTTACCTTGTTGAAAATTGGACATGCTAGGAATCAAAGCTCTGATACACCATCGGTTGATAAACTGCTTTACCACTGAGGTCATTTCTCTTTTTGTGATGGGAATCCATGCTGGTTGCATATAAAGGTGTGGATTTCTATCTCCAACACTATTGTCCTAAAAAATGTCTTAGATTGAGATATCATGGTAGTAATGTTTGGGAGAAATGGGGAAATGCAAAATTTAAAATAGGGTTAAATGTGAATCATATAAAGAATAAAAAGAGAAAAAAGGGGGATAAGCCCATCGCAGACCCAGCCACTGAACACCTATCCTACACCCCGCCAACTTCAAATGTGAGATCAGATTCCACGAGGGATATGGGGATAGAAATGACCCCTATTGCAAGCCAAGAGCCTTCAAGAACAGGAACCCCTCTCAAAGCTACAATACCTTCAACTAGGAGCCCTGTTAATTCACGACCATCTACTCTAGGAAGATGTGTAGCACCAGTGGAGGTAGTAAAAAATTCTCAACTGGGCCTGAAAAACAATCACGAATTATCAGAGAAGCAAGTGCATGAGAGCACTAGAAGGGAAATTATGGCTCTAGGTGCACAATTTGGGAAAGTCAAATATCATGGGATGGGCTAGTAAAGAAGTTTAAGAGCAAGATGCTTCTAAATCACTCAAGACTAATGATATGGAACATGTTAAATTGAATGTCCTAGAGGCTCGGGTTGTAGCATGGGAGGAGGCAAAGTAGTCTAAATACATGGCCATGTGATTCTCTTGTAAGCCTAAGAAAGTAATCAAAAAATAAAAGCAGAAGTTGAAATGAAGAGAATAGAGGTATACTCTCCCTGCCTCCTAACTTTCATGTATTAGCTTATGAAAACCTTAGTTCTTTCACAATTATAATCGAACATTGTGAATGGTGGAAGATTTCATCCAATATGTAAGAATGGTCTTAGTACTAAATCTAGACAAGCTCAATCGATGGCTTCCTTTGCAACATGATAGTAGGGTAAGAGAATACTACCAATAAATGACCATAATCTAAAAAATATCAATAACCTGACTAGCTGATTTTCCTTATTTATAGTCTCGTCACTTGTGTACATACCTAGACTTGTTAGCTTACTTTGTTAGCTTACTTTGGGTTTCTTTTACGTTCAATTCGTGGCTGATTTCCATCAAATTGGGTTATAGTTGTTTTGCGTAAAACTAAGGTTTCATTTGAAGGATTTGTATTTTTCACTTTTACTTTTCTCTTTATTTGGCATAATTGATTAGTCTTAGAATATTGGAATAGCGATAAGATTATGATGATGAGAGTAATTTAAAGTCACAGCCTAGCAAGATGAACCAAAACAAACAGTAGGCCTATTCAGAAAACCAGGGGCTAATAAGATGCATGGCATTCTGCAATTCAGAAAGAGGCTGACAGTCAAACATTACACAATCATTATATATGGCTAGAGCTAATTTCAAAGACTTGATCACTCAAGTAGTTGATTAGGTTAGGTGCACAGTCCAGTCCACCATTACTACTATTTCTTACGGTCAACATTTTCATTTCTATCGTCAGAGGGAGATCAGATGTCTATTTTCCAGGTCTATATGTTATTCTCTTTCTTGGTATTAGATTTTGATTGAATGATCTTCGGCACTATAAACATATCATGTTGAAAGTGAAACAGCTTGATGTTGTGCAGAGATTGCAGCAATTTTACGACCTATCCTAGTGATATGTGACCGTGTAAGAACTATCCTAGTGGCTTGTAACTGTGTATCCTAGCGAGCTATGATATCCTAGTGGGTTGTGACTGTCTTGATCTCTCCTAGCTGGGATATGGACTATGATGTTCTCCCCCAACCTGAATATGAATTGTGGTAACCTCTTATAAGTAGGCCAGGGATGATTTTATCAGAGAAGCAAGTGCATGAGAGCACTAGAAGGGAAATTATGGCTCTAGGTGCACAATTTGGGAAAGTCAAATATCATGGGATGGGCTAGTAAAGAAGTTTAAGAGAAAGATGCTTCTAAATCACTCAAGACTAATGATATGGAACATGTTAAATTGAATGTCCTAGAGGCTCGGGTTGTAGCATGGGAGGAGGCAAAGTAGGCTAAATACATGGCCATGTGATTCTCTTGTAAGCCTAAGAAAGTAATCAAAAAATAAAAGCAGAAGTTGAAATGAAGAGAATAGAGGTATACTCTCCCTGCCTCCTAACTTTCATGTATTAGCTTATGAAAACCTTAGTTCTTTCACAATTATAATCGAACATTGTGAATGGTGGAAGATTTCATCCAATATGTAAGAATGGTCTTAGTACTAAATCTAGACAAGCTCAATCGATGGCTTCCTTTGCAACATGATAGTAGGGTAAGAGAATACTACCAATAAATGACCATAATCTAAAAAATATCAATAACCTGACTAGCTGATTTTCCTTATTTATAGTCTTGTCACTTGTGTACATACCTAGACTTGTTAGCTTACTTTGTTAGCTTACTTTGGGTTTCTTTTACGTTCAATTCGTGGCTGATTTCCATCAAATTGGGTTATAGTTGTTTTGCGTAAAACTAAGGTTTCATTTGAAGGATTTGTATTTTTCACTTTTACTTTTCTCTTTATTTGGCATAATCGATTAGTCTTAGAATCTTGGAATAGCGATAAGATTATGATGATGAGAGTAATTTAAATTCACAGCCTAGCAAGATGAACCAAAACAAACAGTAGGCCTATTCAGAAAACCAGGGGCTAATAAGATGCATGGCATTCTGCAATTCAGAAAGAGGCTGACATTCAAACATTACACAAGCATTATATATGGCTAGAGATAATTTCAAAGACTTGATCACTCAAGTAGTTGATTAGGTTAGGTGCACAGTCCAGTCCACCATTACTACTATTTCTTACAGTCAACATTTTCATTTCTATCGTCAGAGGGAGATCAGATGTCTATTTTCCAGGTCTATATGTTATTCTCTTTCTTGGTATTAGATTTTGATTGAATGATCTTCGGCACTATAAACATATCATGTTGAAAGTGAAACAGCTTGATGTTGTGCAGAGATTGCAGCAATTTTACAAGTTGCTTCGAGTTGCGGAAGACACCTGGGTAGAATCATTTGATCGTAAGCCTGGTGCCTTTGTTGACATGAGACAGGCCTCAATGAACTAGAACATTCTTCAGTATCTAGCACTTCTATTAGTGCTCCAGAGAGAACTGATTGTAAGAAGAATAGAAGTCAAGGCCACAAGCGAAAGCCATCTGGGGACGCGTCTAAATTGGAACAACTATGTAGGCCACTGGTCCCAAATCCACATATATTTGTTCTTTTGACACATAATGTAAAAGGTTATTATTAATTTTTGTTTAGGACTTACATTTTCTACAGGGTAGAAGAATTGTGTTAAGCAAAATTTCTAGATTTTGATGCATAGGTCAAATGATTTTTGAGATGTTGGATGATAAAGTAGGAGGGAAAGGAGCATACATGAGATGAAAGAGGATTATGGATGCCAGACCATGGAAAACTATGAGATGAAAGAGGATGATGGATGCCAGACCATAGCAAAGTATGAGATTTCAGATTCTTCAGAATCCTCACAGCCTTTGGAAAGTGTGAATTCTTGGAGTGATTTAAACCTAGAAAGCAAGGTTTCTAGCCAAGCTTCACTTGCCCCTTCATCAGTTTTGCCATAGAGTACCCAAACTTCAGTGAAGCCCAGGATTTTTATGAATGCTTTTGCTCCACCTTTACTTTGGTTTCCAAGTAATCTAGTTACTTGTAGCTCACATCCAATTAGTTCTGTCAATATTGGCACCCAAGGTCTTGACCCTAAACATTCTTTGACAACTAATATGGACAAGATGCAGAGAGAACAACCCAGCAATCCTAAAAAGAGTACCCAAGGTCCTATTAATGGTGTTAATGTGTCTACCTATGAGAATCCTAACTCTAAATAGGTAACCTCTATAGATTTTTGAAGGGTAAAGTGGAAGGGGCTGACCAAACAGCCAAATCATCACGAGCTTGCAGAAAATTGGTTGGTGGTGGTGGCGAGAATGGTACCCAAGGATTGGATGAAGCCCTTCCGAAAATGGCTAAAAGGTTAAGTGTGTTCCTTTCTTTTGCAATTTGATTCCCTTATTTTAGGAATCAAGTACTTTCATCATTTTATTTCTCAGTACGGAATGGAGAAATACTCCCTGATCCAAGAAAAAATCACAACCAGAAATCCACAATGTTAAATGGGTTTTAGCATGACTAAACTACAGGTATCAGTGTGTTAATGTTGTCTTGATATCTGGTTTCAATTTCCAATACAGGTCATCTTATTTTCAGCAGATAGAAGAAGATGCATGGTGCTTTGCGACCCAGATTATGGAGATGAAGCACGCTATTGAATGCTTTGAAACAAGAAATATGGATGAATTGTTAAAGTTTCACCATTATGTTGAACTTCACCTTGAGGACTTGTCAAATGAAACCCGGGTATTGTAAATTGAATGTATAGATAGAATTGGTTTGAACAACAAAATAACATTTCAGACTCTAAATGATAATTTATGCTTTCAAGACCTTCTAAACTGGTCCTCCTCTCGAAGGTTATTGACAATATTCAGTGTTGCATAGGTTTTGGCAAGGTTTGAGGGTTTTCCTACAAAGAAGTTGGAAGTAGTTCATGCTGCAAAAACACTTTACTCTAAATTAAGTTCCATAGCCGATCATATTAATACCTTTCAGGTTGTTCCTCCGTTGTCTCGGCAACTTGATAAGGTTATATGCTACTTTGACAAGGTAAATGATGCAAATTTGTTTTATGTTCTCTGTAAATCTTCTTATCTTATTACTTTGAGCAGTTGGTTTCATGAAATAAAATTCTCAGGTTTCAACCCTAGCAAGGCTCTTTGTAGGTTACCAAGTGTAAACTTAAGGAACAATATATTTGAGGTCAATGCACTCCAGCTAAATATAAATATAAATTTAGCAAATCCCTTAGTTTGCATCTTTACACTACAAATATGCAAAGTTTAAAAATATTTGAATAAATTGAATTAAAATTGTAGAGTAGCGAATAACCTATATGAAGCAAATCACCAAAATTTCCTTTCATATTTTTTCTGAGTGTCTAATCTAAGAAAATTTACCAGTGCTACGTCTATTTTTTGGACTATTCCGTGCTTATTAAACACCCATGTTCTTACCATGAATTCAGAGGTCTAGATTAGCCTCTTAAAACAAACTGTTATCCTGTTATTATGAAGGATTGATTTGGGGAAAATAAAATTCTTTAGTTTCAAAGTATTACAGCATTATTGCATATTACTGTCAAATTTAGTTATAAATATATTTATGGAGTTAAAATATACAGATGAAGATGGAGGTGGAGGCATTGGAGTGCACTAAGGATGAAGAAGCAAAACGCTTCGAGAGACATAAAATCTTCTTTGATTTCAATGTACTTATTCGCATCAAGGAATCAATGGTTAATGTTTCTTCTAGCTTAATGGCTTCAGCATTGGAGGTCAGTGAAGGATATCTAATCTTGTTTAGAAATCAGTTGTTTTACCAATAAGTTCAAATTTATTGAGCAATCAAATAGTATTAGTTGCATTATGTTAATAAGCTTCCTGTCTCAAGTTACAAATTTTTTACCAGCCCATAAAGCTTAATAAGTGGTAGTCATGTATTTATATTTTGTATAGGAGAGCAAGGCAACCAAAGCAGCTCCAAGCAAAGTTGTTGGTGACATGGTGGATGCACGTACTGACAGTCCTAACCTAACCCTGAATTTCAGAAATTGTCTTAATTAGTTAAATATGTCTTTCTAATGTTCATTAGTTAATCTTTGGATTTTTTTTTTAAATCCATCAACCGGAGTCGCTTTTGTAGCTAGGGTTTTCACCCTAGCTTGTGCTGATGAGCACCTACTAAGGAATCTGAAATCCTTAGTAGCAGTTCAATGAAGTAAATAAAAATAGACTGAAATAAAAACTAAGCTAAAGCAGTAAGCGTAAATAACATGAAATAAGAACAGCAAATAAATGTGTAATGGTGTTTTGATTAAGATTACCTCCAATGAGGAGGTTGGTGGAGTCCGTTGCGCTGATCCGATGTCGGTGGCTGCGAGCTCCGAGCTGCTCCTTCTCCTTCTCCGATGGTGGAAAATAGGCCAAAAGGGTTCTCAAATGGTGAAAATAGCTTGATGGTAAGCTAGGGTTTCACGAGATGTTTTGGCAGAGTAAGGGTGCTTATGACTGTGGATGTGAAATGAGGGGTCTCCACCACTTATTTATAGTTTTTTAGTGGTGGAGTGCTAGCCCATGGTTTTTGGAAACCATGTGGTTTAGGGCAGCTTGTTTAGGGTTTTTGTTGTTTTAGGGTTTTCCTCCTTTTTCCTCATTATTTTTATTCCTTTTCTTCCCTTTTGGGGAATTTTGCTATTTTTAGAGGAATTTTGGTTATTTTTGGAGGAAAATGGGGTTTTTGGGCCTTTTGGAGGCGTTTTAGGCCTTATGGAGCCATTTTAGGCCTTTTGGAGGCTTTTTAGTGGGATTTTCAGGGAAATATGGTAGGTAAATGGACGAATGAGCCATGAAATGGGGTAGATGAGGT
>LPNX011071298.1:12032-59183 GCA_001517045.1 Pseudotsuga menziesii
GTCAAGAAAGATAATAGATCTATAGTGGCGGTCCTCCTCCTTCTCCAGCTACTTCTCTTCTCCACTAATGCGCTACACAAGTGAGAGTGTGTGTGTCACAAATGAGGAGCACTACACCTCTATTTATATTCATCCATTCACTTAAGTTAACTAATTTGACATGTAGGCTCGAGTTACACATGTAGGCTCAAGTAACCACACTGGGGTGCTGATGACCCACCTTTACAATTAGAGGGGACTACCTCATGACTCTTATTAGTTCTTCCGATTAGGAGCATTGGGGTACAATGTAATATAAGTGGTTCTCCCGGTAGGACCATCGAGGACCACAAAAAGATACATATAGAATATTCTTCGAAGTTACAATATTTCAACAAGGTCAAGAAAGATAATAGATCTATAGTGGTGGTTTTTCCTGGTTTTGGGTTTTCCACATAAACATTGTGTGTATATATTTAATGGTTTCTTGTCTATTTTATTTCTCTTGCAAGTAATTATATTATAATGCTCGTTTACTCCTAAGAACCGGTATCAGATCCATGGTTTGACAGCTCATTGTGTTGTACCTGATTTTTTGAATTAATTGTGGGCTCCATGTTCGATGGTACCTGACTCCCTAGCAGTATTTTTGGATTCCTTGTTAGAATGTAATTTCCTTAGGTACTAGAAGCACAAGGTATCCCTCTTATGCATAGAGAAGGGATGTTGCATCAAGTTGTGGAATGATCAACTTGGGTAGGTATGAGGGTGGCATGTGTACTCATAGCCTAGCTTGATGTGGATCAAAAAGGTTGATTCTTCGATTGCAGGAGGAACACGAGATGGTTTAATCTCAGTTATGTGAGCAAGATTGATGAACTGTGTATATGAATATAATTCCTAGAGAACTCGCGGTTATAATGGTTGAGGACCCATGTAATTTGATAGATGGATTCTTTTTATATGTACATCAGTGAAAAGGTTGGATGCAAGTACAAAACAAGTGTGCGATAAGATAAGAAAGAAAGCAAGCATGGAAAAGCAAGAGGATGAAGCAATAGATGGTGATGGTGTAGTCACCATGAAGACACATGAAAAAAAATGAATGGAGCAGTTTGCATGTAAAAGGGAATATGGTTGTAAGACCTAGTAAGACAATCATACCCCCAGTAACTCACCAATAAAGTCAGGAGATAGACCTAGGTGATAGGGAGGTGTATGTGAGATTCCTTCATAAAAATTTGAGGGGGTTGGTGTTTACTCCAAGTCAAGTTTAAAGGGGGGATTGTTAGGGTTAACCTTGACTTGAGAATGAGCCAAAGGTGGTTTAGGTCTAGCACATGTTTTTGGGCCCATGGTATTTTGTGGCCCATGGTATTTTCCCAAGGTATTGTATGTAAGTAAGCATCTATAAGTCTTGAGAAGGCTCCATTGTAAAGTGGCATGGAGGTGAGTGGTGGCTACCTCACTTGGCTCGGCTTGGTCGATTTAGGTCAAGGGAGATAATAGATTTATTATGGTGGTTTTTCTCGATTTTGGGTTTCCCACGTAAAGATTGTGTGTCTATCTTAAATGTATTTCTATGTGGATTTGTGTTCTATCATTATTAAATAAAATTTATGCTTGTTTAAATGCCAAGAAGCTCCACTCAAAATTATTGTGTTTATCTGGTTGGCCCTTGGGAACCACATTCTCACATGGGACAACCTTACTAGACGTGGTTTCGTTGGTCCTAACATCTGCTCCCTTGCTCATCTAGTGAAGAATCTATTTCCCACTTATTTGTATCTTGTGTCTTCACGAAATCAGTATGGCATGACATGTCGAGATTATGTTGTTGGTCAAACAGGTGGGTCGTTTCTACTCTCTAGGACTATTTTTTCAACAGCTAGAAATCCACCGGCAAAGAATGGTAGTCTCTCCCATGTTTCATATGTTGGGAGATCTGAAACATGAGGAATAGAAAGATTGTTGAGAACTTAAGAGCAGATGAAATTTTAACCGGCATTAGAAATTTTGCTGCTTTCAAGGACTTTTCAACTCCAAAAGAGCAATATTCAAAAGGATCCTTAGGAAAATTTCCTTAGCAGCCTATGATACATGACAAAGTCATTGGATTCTTCGATGGATCCTCTCAAGTAGATTCCTCATCTGTGGTGCCGGTGTAGTCATTTGGCTATCTCAAACCAAGTTGTTCAAATTAAGGATGTGATGAGGATCTGGATCAAACACAAAAGGTGAGCTACTTGCTCTTTGGATGATTCTCTATTTTGTAGACCTACACAATCTGGAGATTCTTTGTATCTCTGGTTACTCAAAGGTCATCGTCAATTGGGAAACATGTTGTAATAATGTTCAAATTCTTCACTATCGGCTTGATTAAAACACACGAGATCATTGATTAACAAATTTGAGGATATCACTTTCCAACATGTCTGCATATCACATAACCAGAATGTTGAATCCCTCTCCAAATAAACTTTGCGGTTGGATGAGGGGTTCATCTCCTTGGAGTTGTGGCTGGATGGTTCTTTTGTTTACGAGGAAAAGTTTGTGATATTTTGTGCCTAGCCTGAGTTCGCCCTTTTGGTCATGTTTTTAACTTTCTCAGTGGACCCTTGCCTTGTTTTTTGGTCTCTGTTGTCTACACAGATTGACTAATTTGCCTTTTGGATTATATGTCTGGAGGAGTCTTGTCTCCCCGGTTCTTCTGGCCTTGTTTGATCTACATATGTACTTTACTATATTTTCATATACTATTAATATACGGTATAGTTTTTTTATGTGGGAAAAAAAGATACCATTTTGCCTTTGAATTGAATTGAGTATACTTGTTTCACTATTCCATTCCTTCTTTCCGTGGTATTAATGGGTAACTGTACTAATAAGTAAAAGAGATAAAAACCATAAATGTTTATGCTGTAGCATTTTTGTTTATTATTATGGTTGTAAAATCTTCTTCCTTCTTATTTCACATTTTTTTAGTAAGCACTTGTTTTGGGTGACATATAAGGTTCAATATATCATGTTCCTATATCAACAAGGGGAATCACGGAGGTAGTGAATAATAATAATAAAAAACTAAGAAAAGTGGGCACACCTATGTTTTAGGGTTTTGGCATTGTGGTAACAACAACTATAAAATTTCCTTCACTCTCATTCGAGATTAGTTATAAGTATTGGTACGTGACAACATATAAGCACCAATATAATATAGTGCTTATGCAAACAAAGATGCCCAAATAGGTAGTTTCCTTCTTACTAATATAAAGGTTGATTGTTTTGATGGCCTTCTTATTCCTTCTTTGTGCAACTTGTGTGTATAATACTTAACAACAATATATATTCCTGAGGCCAACAAAGGCATGTATAGAGGGAGTCTCTTACCAACATAATGATTTATTGATCATGAGGCGATTATGTTTGCTGGCTTGTTATTACCATTATAAAATATTTTTCCTTCCTATTAATACCCCAGACATAATAGAGCACTTGAGCCGACCTAACAATTAAGAACATGTGTCATCTCCGTGGAGGTCATAGATTCAAAACCAATGGGGGTAGGGTTTCTCATTGGTCCGTTGTTACAAGGCTCGAAGGCCAGAAGACCCTTGTAATAGAGGCTCACCCTGGTGGGCTTCAGGATGTCTCAGCCCCTGCTGAGTCATATGTTATTAGTATATATGGCTTGTAGGCTCTTGGATATACCCTTAAAAAGTTGTTGTGCTCATAGTTTAAAAAAGTCTAAACATAATAACTTTCCTTAATAATCACCTTCCTATTAATATAATGATTAGAACCATATAATCTCCATTATATATAATTATTAGAACCATATAATCTCCATTATAGATTTAATAACCCTCTTCTTAATATAATCACCCATGACTAATTAATCATTCTCTTTCTAAATACAAAGTACTATCAACTTGTAATGTCCTTTTTTTTTCTTTTTCTTCTTTCAGCAAGAAAAAAACTTTTATATATTTAAAAATGTTGTATCAAAATTACAACAGATCCATCAATCATTTTTTTTAAACATAAACAACAGTAGCTGAAGGCAAATATTGCATACAGGCCCATCATCTAGAAAAATGTATCATCCGACCTAACGGAAGCATATCCAAAATTCTTCCTAAAACGAGACCCAAAGTAAGCTTTACCAACAATAACAAGCTTCATCATCTTGAAACTTAACACTGATAACAAAAAACAGAGTGCCTAATTGAAAAGAACCAAGCTTCTGGAACTGCATCGAGTTCCAGAAAATAAGAGATTGTACTTTAGTCTTCCATCCATATTGCCCGCTCCAATTTTGAAAGAGCATCATCTTCCACATTCAGTTCCCTATGAATATGGTGAAAAGATAAAAAAGAGAACTCTTTCATCATGCACTTAATATTATCCAACCGGTGCTGAAGATCGAAAGACTTCACTTGTGCCTCCCCTTTGGACCAATTAATAATGACTTGAGAATCTCCCAAGATTTGCAAAGTATGAACACCCCAAGATTTCACACAAAAGAGTAAACTCCATAATCCCACCACTTCAGCACGGGTGTTTGAGCCTCTCCCAGCCTTCAACCAACCCTTATAAACAATGTCATTACCAATCTTTATAACCGAGCTAGCTCCACAAGCACCATTCAACGAAGCCCCATCAAAGAAACCTATAGGATGCTCCTGCAAAAGAGAAGGAAAATAACAGATGTTCATCTTTTTAAAAGTTGTTTCTTTGTTCCACTATGAAAAGGAAGATAAAATATTCAAATATATAACATTAGCCTTCTGGATAAAATTGGAAAAAATAGAAACATTCCTAGCTTTCCAGATTTCCCACAACGCAAAAACTGGAAGATAACAATACTGATTTTTCCTTTTAAATCACTTCAACATATTATCCTTCATCGTACCACCATCCCAACTGTGATCTATCAAACAAAAATTCATTAGTAATAACCATATATCTTGGAAAAAAACACAGTCACCAAAAAGATGGTTGACGGATTCAGCCTTCAACTGACACATAAAGCATCTCCTAGGTCCAACAAAGCCCCTACTCTGAAGCACATTCCAAGTCAAATTCTTGTTTTTCAAGCATAACCAAAAGAATAACTTGATTTTTAGAGGGGCATACCCCCTCCAAAGCCAGTTTGTCCACCATTCAGACCCAGTGAAGCTGCTATTTAACACAATAAACGATAGGCCAAACTAGCCATAACCTGACCTTCCCTAGCATTAACAGTCCACACCAACTTATATGGATTGTCACCCAAAGTGATATTCCCTTGATAAAGTTTGGAAATAAACAAGTCCCATTCCTATGCAAAGCGTCCAATCAGCCCCAAAACTGAAGAATCAGCCCAACTATTGATCCACGAGCCCAAATAAACTTGTTTTAACGCATGGAGATTTTTACGATGAAGTTTACGTACAAGCTCCTGGGATAGCTTGTAATCATAACCTATTCCACAAATGGGGTCTAGCCCCCCAAAAATTTGTATTCCCCTGACAACTTGCAAGCTCAAATCATTAGTGATAATAGGAAGACTTTTCACCAGACTACTCCAAATAGTCGAAAAAGAAGATTTTTTCACAATGAACTCCCTTATCTAGAGAATAGGATCCAAGCCCTTTAGATACTTAGCTTTTATAAGTTTTCCCCAGAGACCACTACTAAACAAGCATCACCATACATTTTTTGCACATAAAGAGAGATTGAAATTTGGAAAATGCTTAATCCCCCAGCCCCCAAGGTCACAGGGCACAAATAAACTTTCCCAAGAGGCCAAATGAATCTTTCCAAACTCCAACCTACCCAACCACATAAAATGAAAAATTTAGCTCTTATCCTGGATAAAATAGAAGTCGTGATAGAAGAACAAATGAGACCAAAGTGAACTTTCCACCCAGAGAAATCCAGCGGAAGGACCAACTATTAATTTTACGAATAATTTTCTTTAAAAGCTAATCCCAATCTTTAGAACGATAATCATTGGGTTTTAAGAGAAAACCCAGATACTAGAAACCATCAAAACTCTTAGTTTTGAAAGGAAATAAACTGATCAAAGAATCTTTCAAAATCTGATCCTTACAGGAAGATATGAGAGAAGACTTTTTTTCACTTACCTCCAAACCTGAGGCTTCACAAAAGATCTTTAAGATATTCTGTAAATGAAGCCATTCATCATATGAACCACCTCCAATAATTTCAACATCATCAACAAACAAGAGGTGGGAGATCTAAATCTCCTTGGAAACCATGAGACCCGAAAACTTCTTTTGGGATTTCGCCTGACGAATAAGAAGACTAAGTCCTTCAGTAGCTAAAATAAACAAGTAAGGGGATAGCAAACACCCTTGACGAATTCCCCTGTTACCTTTGAAAAAAGCAGAAGGAACACCATTAATGAGCACAACAAATCTAGTTGAGGAGACATAACTGATAATTCACTCAACTATATCGGGAGATAAGCCAATTTGAACCAGAATTAACCTCAAGAAGGACCAATCCACTATGTCGTAGGCCTTGTGAAGATCCAGTTTCAGGAAAAAGACATTTATTTTTATTTTTATTTTAACAGTGTAAACATTCTTGAATTATCCCAACATCATCAGTAATTTTCCTATCTGGTAAGAAAGCAAACTGCTCTTCAGATATTGCATTATCCATAAACGACTTTAGTCTTTCGGCAATAATCTTTGAGACAATCTTGTAAAGCATATTACAAAGAGCAATCGGGCGAAAATCATTAAAGGTATCAGGACGATATTTTTTAGGAATAAGAGTAAGGTAGGTAGAGTTCAGAACCTCATTAATATTTCTTTGAACCCGAGTCTCTTCCACTGCATCAAAAATCTCTTTTCCAAAAAGATAAAAAATGTGCCAAAAAACTCCACCGTCCAGCCATCAGGACCTGGACTTTTGTCCTTAGCAAACAACTTCAAATTGTTTTTTACTTTTCTCACTGAAACTGACTTACCAATAGAAAGACAATCCTCATTCTCAAAATAGCGAGGGAAATTTCGAATAGTTTTCAACTGGTTCTCCAAATTGAACCCCTGCACTTGAGAGAAAATATATTTAAAATGATCAACAACAACACACCTAATAGCTTTCTGGTCATAGCAAAGATCCCCATTCTCTGTACTTATTTCCCACACCGCATTCGTCAGTATGCTTTGATTGGCAAACTTAAGGAAAAAAATTGAATTATTGTCTCCAGCTTTTAACCAGATAGCTCTGCTTTTTTTAATCTTAAATTCTCTTCCTTTTGTCTTAAAATTTTACCCCGCTTTGATTCCAATTCCAAAAGTCTCTTTTTCTATCAATGGAGAAGAAAATGTCATCTACCACATTAGAATAAGATTGAATTTTAGCATCAATCGCCTCAAGCTCCTTCATAGATTTTTTTATAACTTCTCCCAAGCTTGGACTTCTACCCTAAGTTTATTTAACTTAGCAATCAACCCAAACATCACAGAGGAATAGGGGACCAAAGACAATTTTTGCCACTGTTCTCTGACAAAAGCACAGAAAAGAGGATCCTCAAGCCAAATCAAATTGAATTTAAAAGGACATTTAACCTTACTTTTATCAAAGTCAATCTGCAACAGAACAAACTTGTGATCTGAAATACCCACTGAGCGAGACCAAGATCTATACTTACCAAAATCCTCACACAGATCCTAAAAAATAAAGAACCTATCCAACCTTTTAGCTAGACCAACTTCCCCACAACGACCGTTAGACCAAGTTGGGGTCAAAACATTAGGAACAATATCCACCAGCTTCATTTCCTCAATTTTAGACCTAAAAAAATCTGATAAGGGATCTTCAGATTTTCCAGAACCCCAAACTCCATCCATGGACAACGTGAGATTAAAATCACCTACAACTATCAGGGACCTATCATCCAATAAGCCAAATTGAAATATAAAATCCCAAAACTCCATTCTCTTACTATAAGGAGCATACATGTTTAAAACCGTGAGCACCTTTAGATAACCAAGGATGTGACCTTCAACCATAATACCTGCTGTCGTGATAAAAGCCTTAAGGTCCGCCATGTGCGGATTCCAAGCCACCAATGTCCCACCCAATAAACCAATAGAATCCCAAACTGATACTCGCTAAGACGGTTTTAATTTCATAAAATAATCAGAAGCAAAACACGCACTAGACATTGTCTCTTGTAAGAGAATCACACAAGGTTTCATTTTATCCAAAAACGGCTTTAAAGCATACCTTTTGGGGCTACTGCCTAGCCCTCTTATATTGAAAGAGACAAAGATCATTTCTGAACAAAAAATTGGGCCGCTGAATCTCTAAGAGATCGGTCAAAAACAACAGATGAAGAATCTGAATCTCTGGTAAGTCCTTTATCAAACAGAGACGAAACCCTAGGGTTTTGACACAAAGAAACCTTATCCTCCCCCTCAACTAAAAAATCATCTTTCGATTTGTCTTTTCCCTTCTTTTTGGGTTTTCTTATTGACACATTTGGTCTCCTAATGGAAGAGATAGCCAAAGTATCTGGCGCCTCAAGAACAATGTAATAAGTTTCTAGAGGTTTAATCCCTTCCTTCGGCCCTAACAAAAGAGGAGAAGCAAAATCGTCTACAGGAGAAGAGGAAATCTGAAAAGGGGGAAGATCCCTGTTAATCCGAGGTAACGAAGGAAAATCTAAATGACTAAACAAAGGGTCCACTGGGGAAGGGTTATTAATCAAAACCATTGGTTCACAAGATGCGGAGTTAACCCCATCCACCTGAAGGTTATCTCCCTCAACAATAACCTTAATAGTCTCTTCCAAAAACCCCATGGATTTCACAGCATCCTTAGACATGTTGGAATTATCAACAACCGAAAGGAAACCTAGTATCTCATCAATAGACATAAATTTCAACAAAGTAGGAACAATATTCACAAACTCACCGACAAAAGAGGATGTCGAAGAATGGTCGAGCGGAAGAGGGAAATTGATACCATCAACAAGCTTTTTGGGCTTCAAATCCCCATAGACTCTTTGTTGGTTGAGAAAGCAAAACTCTTTAGAATGCCTTGTACCTCGACACCGATGGCAGCGAAAGGGAACGCACCAATAATCAAGTTTCTGCCCAAAAGAACCCCCCTCCCACACCACTGCTAACTCCTCCCAAAGCCCATTTTCCATATCTATTTCCACCAGGACCTATGGTGCTTTATGATAAAAAACTAATAAATGGTCATAATCAATATGGATGAATCTACCAATGGAATTCACAACAGCTCTGAAACCCTTGATATTCCAACAAAATAGGGGAAAACCAGGTAAGACGACCCAAAGATGCCTCTTCGAAAGTTTAGCCTTCCTTGGATCAAAGTCCACACTCCAACGAGACAAAACCAGAAAGCCCTTGCCATAAACCCAAAACTTCTCCTCCATCGCCATTCTGTCCTCTTTAGATAGAAAGTGAAAGACAAACCACCCATTTACCAGAGGAAGAACCATAGGGATGTTTTTGATATAAGGTTTCCACTTCTCGCGAATCCACTCCAATAACTCAACTCTGGTGATCTTAGCAAACTCCATTTTACCAACCAACGATCTCATGGTTAAGAACGGAACCAGGTCCATTGTAACATCTCTGCCTAAAACACACAAAGGCTTTCCCCTCTGAACCTTCTAAAACCTAAGCTGTTTGGGCTTCTGATCCGCCTTACCCACCTCTTCGAAAACGCTCAAACCCTCTGCTCCTTTGACACAAATGTTAAAACCCTTCTCACCCATCGAATGTGTACACTGCTGTCCATCACTAAGGGAGACACATCCCCGTCATGTGAAGGGTTAAGGCAAATCTGCCAACCCCACCAACTTCTGAACCAAAATTATGATATGATAAGACAGGCGAGGGACCGACAACCAAATCATTTGTCTGGAACAGAGACGTTCGCTCCGACCCCACCAAAAAAGCCATAAAAAACAATAAACCGACAAGTAAAATCTAGCTATGGATTTTTAAATAAAAAATTCCACTTTGGTGACGTGGTTGGTACTGGAGTGAGAAGTACTCACTTTGACCCCAAAACCATAGCTAGGGATGCAAAGCCAAACCGAACTAGAGTGAGAAGTACTCAATTTGACCCCAAGACCATAGCTAGGGATGCAAAGCCAAACCGAACTAGAGTGAGAAGTACTCAGTTTGACCCCAAGACCATAGCTAAGGATGCAAAGCCAAACCAAACTAGCAGACGAAACCATAACACAAACCCTTAAACCCTACACCATCGCTTCCCAAGCTCAACCTCCGCACACCGTAGGGATGCACCATCCCTCAAAAGCTATTAACCATTTTTTAGCCTCGAGGTCCTATCCCATACAAGAGACCGTCCCCAATAGTATGTGTGAACTCCTATGGGCCTTGCTGATCACGGATTAACCCCGCCCAAGTTCGAATAAATTAGGTGAAAAAAAATGATTGATACCCTTATTACTTAGATGGTGGATATCAACTGTTTCTATCAAACGGAAAGATATTAACCCCGCCCAAGTTCGAATACATTTCTGCTTTGTTTTCTCTGGTTTCGCTACAACGCTCCATTGTCAGGCCTTTAAAGAATCTAGTCCATAACATTAAGCTGTTTTCGTTTATTATTATTCTGCGAGTACATTATTTGAAAGTTTTCACCAGTTCTGGGCTTACGACGGATTCGGGGCAAACAGTCGGAGTGGGCCAGTGGCAATGGCAGGCTTCTGCAGTGGATGAGTTTGTACAGATATATACCCGAACGTATGCACGTAAGTTCAATTATTCTTTGGCAGGTTGTGTAGAACATTTCAGCTCTTGAATGCTCTATTCAGTGTGCAATGCCTCAGCACAACGATTAGGTGGAAGCCACTCGTTTCACAAAATTTTACGGGAAACACTGTTCAAAGTCGTCTGTCTCAGCGAATGTAGCATAAACCAGCGGCGAGAATTGCTCTGTTGGAAACTTTTGCTTTAGTAGTGGTCAAACTCGCAAGATTTAAAGAAATTTACTCGGAAAATAGGTCGAAATCGTAATTTTGATCGGAAAACAGCTCCCTGCAGCAGACTTTGTTCAATCAAGGTAGATAATTGTTCGATTTGACGGATTTTACTTGAAACAGCGGTAGATTTTTCGGGCTTCAGGTTATTTATGGTGAAACTTTTGATACGGAAAATCACTATAAAAATTACTTTAAAAGAGGAAATTCTAGCTGTCAGTCTTCCAGTAATAGAGTCTCACAAGGAAACCTGCCCTATTACTGTTCTTGAATTCTGCTGAAATGGAGTGAGGGGAAGAAATGTTTAAATGTTTATAATAGAATAATCTATATGGCTTGAAAGTTTGAATTTAGCCCTTATTATATCAGAAGATTCCACCAGAAATAGTAGAGCTGGTAGAAGTGGAAGAGTTTCTGCAGTTATCTGGAAGTAGCTCAACTGAGCTTTGTGCTTGTTCTTCTGGCTCTGAATTATAACAGAGCATAGGAAAGAATAAGATTCCTTTTTAAGAGCAGGTAGCCTGTGAATTTTTGAACTCTAAAATTTAGCCGATTTGCTCATGCCCACTTCTTTTATAGCTGTCCTTGGAGAATGAATATCTCATCCCAGTGGAATGAACAGATTTCGGATCCAGAGAATCTATCAATGGGGGATCCCTTCGGAGTATTTCAATCCTCTAATTCAGTGAACTCTCGAGTTACCTGTGGATGCTTGCGTCAAGCAGATTGTTGTACACCAAAAGGCATACCATTTCACAGAAACAGGTTTAATAGCCCAACGCATCACAGAAATGAGTTTTCCCCTGGAAGCACACCATGCTCAAAGCTAGCTACATGCAGCAGCGATGGTATTCATTCAACTTCTTCTCAAAAGCAGGTATGTTGCCTTAGATTCCGTTGTTAAAAACGCCAGTGTCGCTTGAGAAATGATAAAAATATATTGCTAGATTAAAGAGCTATAGACTTGGTTGTAGATTTAATCTTTCCCGCATGATCTGCCCTTCCGATTAATTTAATTTCTTTGGATGGGGAAATGTTAATATTTTATTTACAGAGCAAATTTTGCAAACCTTTGTTTTTTTTTTTGAATGATTACATGTGCAGTTATTACTTTTGTTTTGGCAAATTATTTTGGTTTGAGAAGGCAAAAACCTTGAAAATTTTGGAATGTTATCTTTTCAATTCGGCAGCTCTTTGAAAAACTGTTGATTACTAGATTTGAACTGTAGAGCCATATAACGGTACAGGATGGTAAAAGGGGAGTCATTGTGCATAAATTCATGATCCTTCCAGTAGAAGGGCATATGCATTTGATTCAGAATAAGAGACACAAGCTCGTTATAACAAATTTTATATCGAAATTGCTTATCATTGGAATGGTTTCTACATGGGTTTGTTCTAGCCTTTCTCAAATGACCTAACCCAAAATTCTAACGTAGACTAGGTTCATGCACCTGAACTGACAAGTTGAGGGACGAGCAGCCTGAGGAATTTGAAATCAAGCGCTGATGGTTGGTCAGTCCAGTCAAATTCTTTAATATTCTATAGCTGCTGGTTAGGGAAAGCAGAGGTGATGAAATGAGATGAATTCATTGGCTTCTACAAGAATTTCGGCAAGATCTCATCTCACAACAACAATTTTGATAAGACGTGATAAACATATTGAATGTGTTTCAAAAAAGTATTCCATAACTGCGGGGAACATCTACAGTTCCTAGTCAGCCATGTCTCCAATTTTACATAAATTTCAACATTTGATATGCTACTTTTGACAATCTAGCTATCCATGATAAGTGCCATGAAGAATATTGCAAATGTGGAAGATACTAATATAGTTATGTTACTACATCATTCAATCTTTGATGTAATCAAGGCTATTAAGATCAGTGTGGAAGACATCACCGATATATCGTGATGTCTGCTATATATTGCGATGTCCCAAGGAAAACAATATATCGCAGGGTAAAAATTGCGATATTTTCCCGATTTTTTCTTAAACATCGCGAGTCGACACAAAAAATTGCTGAGCCCATGGACAGTCCAGGATATAAGCTGTTTTTTTACTTTTAATTGGTAATTTTACTTGCTTGTTGAGGGGTTTAGAGAGCAAATGAGCTTTCTATCATTTTGCTTGGAGCCAAGGAGTAGATTCATTGTGTTTCCATCAGCCATCACCTAGTTATTGTGGATTGGGGATTGATTCCCATCATTGGGTTCTCAATTTGCAGGTATGTCTATCATTTTGTAACCATTTTCTCATCTTTTTTTGTTTTTTTTGGTAATTTTTTTATAGGTTTAGGGTTCTAACTACTTATCAATGTTCCCTCTTCTTTCCAAATTTTAAAGAGAGATCTACTACCATTTATGCCAAATCAATGACTTTTGTTATTTGCAGCATGATTTTTTTGGGGGGAGGGGATGGGGGGCGAATTTCAATGAATCTTACTATCTACTATCTCCATTGTTCAAGCTTGAATCTGAACTTCATTTATTTTTCCCAGGTTGAATCATTGTTGTGTGAAAAATCAAAATGCCTAAAGCTTTATTATATTTTTTATGATATTTTGAGGCTCTAGAGTTGGTACACTCATTACTATTCAAGACATGACTTAGTATTGATGCATGATATATCATTAGACATCTTATACATCATATATTTTTGTTTTCTTTTCATATTTATGTGGCAATGTGTTTATTTGATGTTGTTGTTGCTTTAATTGTTTAAAATTTTGAAAAAAATGGTTAATTTTCTATTTTTTTAAAGCTTGCTGATATTTTCCGATATTTTCCCGGATGTTGCCGATAAGTTGTGTTCCAGACCCTCGGCGATATTTTCGCCGACACGATGTCTTCCACACTGATTAAGATCACCTCAATAACTTTTGCTCCAACTGCTTTAGATCAATTACACATTGGAAAAAATGACAGGCCAGATGAAGCTCCTCACTTGATCATGAAAGTATTGCTTGTGTTAGTTTTCCCTGGTTGCTCCAAGGTGTTTTCATTCAATTGTAGCAGGTTCAATAGTTCCAGCCATGGATACTTGAGTAGAGTTTGTGGTTGTTGTAGAGAGGGCACATTAGAGAGATTATAATGAGGGCGCTTTAGTGTTACTAGGCAGTTGGTGAGGTGTTACGCCCCAGTGTCACGTCCCCACCCTTCTACCAGAGAGAGGACACGATTATGCTATTATCAATCTGGGCAATCTAATCCACATGAACGTAATATAAAATGCATTGAACTAACAACATGTACAGATGCATAACAATTGCAAATATAGCGGAAGCAATTACATTTATTTAAGCATTCAACATGTTCATATTAATTCATAAACAAATACAGTTGCAGAGATAAAATACAAGAGATATTCATCTTGAAAGAAGCTTGTCTTGCAACCAGCTATGTCGCTGCAACGTTCCACCCAACCGTAGGCCAGTGTGCTCATCAATCTCTCAGCAGCACTGCCACCCCCGAGCTTGGCATGATTCCCACAAGGAACAAGGGAACACTAGTAGACTCACACATTGCCAAGGATATATCAAAATTCAGCCAAGCCAAACTACAATTTGGGTTTATCAGGCTGCTAAGGAGCTGGAAAGGTTGAATTGCTAAGCTAGTGAGCTCAACCACAGAGCTATGGACACCTGCACTAGATCTGGCCTGGCTTCTAAAACATCTACACACCCAACACAAGGAAACATCCCCTTCTCTGCTACATTGTCCCTTAGGCTATGCCTTCCATTCCAGTGCTATTCAGGGTGTGCAAAGAAGAGAACCAACCCCTCTAGATCTGTCTGTGAGGTTCCTTCCTACACTAGGTTTATCAAGCTAGTTCAGACCCCATTTCCACTCTCAACCAGTTCAAACCAAAACAAAAGACGCATACACAACAAATGCAAGTTCTGGGATTGATGAAAAACGTCATGGGAGCCAAATTCGATAGTGGCAATTGGGAAAAATGACCCAGCCTATGCAATTCATTTCAAAAATGTTTCGTGGCTTCACGTGGGCCAAAATGGCTCATCAAACACCTAGAAATTGTGGTCTCTTCCCCAATCCGCTGGGAATTACCAAAAATGATCCTCCAGCCATGGGAGAAAATGGAGCAGACTGCAAAAATGTGCCTCGGGAAATGGAGGATGGAGGACTGAGGAATAGAATGCCTGCGTGAGGAAAATCAGTTGCGTGAGAGTGAGGAAAATTTGCTGTGTGAGTGAGTAATGCCACTCCTTTCTTCCACGTGAGGGATAATGGGTGAGAGATCCCCCCTTGGGCATGCGTGTGGTCAAAGGCTTACGGCCATGCCTGGAAATGACGACTCCTTCCAATTCTACGACTGCCCATACCTCTCAATCCCCAAGGCTATAACTGCCCCAACTAACTCCTAGGAGAATTAAGTGGTTGGTTGAATAAGACAAGAAGGTGGTTGACAGCTTGATGGGTCCTCCCATAGACATTTGGCTTTTCCCCATTGGCCCAGAGGTTGAATATTCCCCCCCCCCCCTTATCCTTAGGAAATCATGCCCCCATCTCTTCAATGTTGCATTGACATAGCTGGTTGTGGGTATTTTAATTAAATTTCATATTTACAGGATGTCCAAAATTATTATGTGCCTGGCTAGCACGAAATACCATCGGCACTGATTTTAATCGTGGAAACATAAAATGCTAAATTGTTGGTGGGGCTTTTGCCTTTAGCTCCTCACCATGATTAATTACAATATATACACCATATACATTTTTAATGCAACTGGGGTCAAAACCGGGGTGTTACATCTAGATTGTCTGCAACATGTCTTTCAAGATGTACTAAGAGTACTGGAGTGAGGTGGTTTTTTGCCATTGTAAAAGGCTAAGTCTAGGCTTTTTTATGTGGAATTGTTGGTCTAGCGGGGCTTAAGACCCTTGGTCTGGTCATGGCAGGTCCTCTTGGTTTTCATTTCAAGGAGTGTTGGTTTAGTGGCTTTGCTGACTACTCCTTGATGGGCCACAAGTCCCCATTCATGTTGGGCATTTATGCCTTGGGTTGATGCTCTATTGCTTCTTGGGATGGACCCATTAGGACACATGGCTCAGGGGATTCTAGCCACATTGATGTTTATTGCACTATGAGTAGCGAGGTGCTCTACAACTCAGTATGGGGGAGATGTTGTATTGTACGTAATGTAACACTACAAAAAATAAAAAGTAGTTCAAATTTTTTTTTATGCCGGCTCATAAAATAAAAAATTAAAACCAAATGAAAAGTAATTAAAAAATCCATGTCGGCTTATAAAATAAAAAAATTAAACCAACATAAATCCACCCAAACTTACATTTAATTTTTTTTTAAATGTAAACAATTAAGATAAAAAAATTTGCACCTTAATAAATTGGATCCCTCTCGGTGCTTGGCAGATCCGAGTTTAAGATGGATCTATGTTGGTGCATATAAATAAATAAGGGCTCTTACTTTCATTTGTAAACAAGACAAGGTTTCAAATATGATCTTTTTACGTTTTCCTTGGCTCTATTGGAGCTTTTAAGGCATGCACACTCTATCTTTGGCACATTTCTCTTGTGATGAATAGTTGGATGGTGAATTTCTAGGGTTTTGCTATCTCTCAAGGTTGATTCAAAGAATGGTTGTTATAACTCGTTCTGAGGAAGGATCTAAGGTTTTTCTTGCTCCTTTCTTGGTGGATGTTGGTAAGATCTTTTAATTTTCTTGTTTGACGTTGCTATTGTTCAGTTTAAGCAACACAAATTAGGGTTTTACTTGCATCTTGCCAATCTTGTTTGACGAGATTTTTCTCTTGAAAGAGCTCTTCATAGTTGGGCCTTGGTGTTCATTGTTTGCCCTTATTAGGATAAAACTGCTTTGACCTATCTAGGGTTACTAGTCTTTGCCCTAATTGGTAAATCTTGAGTAGCCAAATTGAGAAGGAACATTAACCTTGATCTCTTCTTGCCCTAGGGTTAAGGACTAAGGTCTAAACTCCTTCTCTTCTTCAATGTTATTAAATTTCTGTTGTATATTTCAAAAATACAAAAAATTATAATATTTTGTTTAACTTTAAAAATATAGAAAATTCATATCTCAAAAAATATCGTGAATTTTGGAATTATGCTCTATTGGAAAAGTGTGCCCTAGTAGTTTTCCATGTGGATCCTCAAGGGCGTTTCTTTCTTGTGGTTGGATTGAGAAATACATTGTGGTTTGTGTTATCTTGGCATTTTTCAGATCCGGTATTGTAGGTTCAGCAGGTACATCAGTCAAATCAGCAAGCTTTGAAGGTCGAGGCTTAAACCTCGGGGGGTTGGACATCTGTTGGAAAACTTTCAAGTGGGTCCACTATCTATTTAAGCGCTGGTCAAGGCTTAAACCAGATCTGGTTAAGCACTTTCAGATCTGATTTAGGCCTTCCTTTCACTCTCTTGAGGCATGTTACATGCCCTAACCCTCAAGGTACATCTTATATGGTAAGTTGGCATTGTTTGGGTTGGTTTCCATTCATTTTCTAGAGTGTTTTTGACTGCTGCAATTTTATAACAGCAGTAATTTCATTGAGAAGAGCGAGTTTCTCTACAACCCAGTATGGGGTGTTGTCTCGTACGTAACGTAACACTGCATTATCAAAAATAAAAAAAGTAATTAAAAAAATTCATGTCGGTTCATAAAATAAAAAATTATGAAAATTTATTAAAAAAGCCATGTGGGCGTATAAGTTACAAATTTAAAACTTAAACCCATGTGGGCGTATCAAGCAAAATTAAAAATCCATTTGGGCGTATCAAGCAAGAGAAGCATCAAGAAAAAGCAAGAGAAGGATCAAGAAAACACAAGAGAAGGATCAAATTTCTTGACTTTGAAATTTAAAAAAATAATTACATCTCAAGAAAATGGATCCCTCTCGGTGCTTGATAGAGCCGGATTTAAGATGGATCTATGCTGGTTTATTGAAGTTATCTATCTTGAAATTCATAATAAAGTGTTATAACTCCTACCCTCTTTAGGTGTCATATTTATGTTTCATTGTTTTGCTGTGTTACCGGATCCACCACTCCAGTGAGTAGGATCTGCGGATCCACGGATCTGATACGTATCCGAATCGGATCCGCTTCGGATTTACCATGGAAACAGATTCCCTGCAGAAGGAAACGTATCCTGTGAAAAATCAAACAATTCCTAAAATTTTCAAACGGATCCTGCAAGTTCCAGTGCTTCTATGACCCATTGATCCCCCCCAAAAAATTGTTTTTAATGAAAAACTTGAAAAACCCTAAACACCTAATGGCTAAAAGCATAGACCCCATTCCTGCTCAAGGTCTGATCTGTCCATATGTCAAGATTTGCTTTTGAACTCTGATATATCAATATCAAGGCATGGTCTCAACATTTTTATTTGATTGTTCTTAATGGTTAAGTGATGTTGTCAGGGGCTGATCTATCTTTATGTGCTATGTTATTACTTACTTCACTTACACTGTTCTGTAGTCTTGCCATAGCGTTCAAGAAAACCACTTTATTCCCTGCTGATAGGGACGTGTGGATGTGGCTCACAAAAACACTATTATGAACTGCTTCAAGTTCATGCTGAAATGTTTTTTAAAATTATCAATATCAATCATGGTTACAATTTATCAAATTATAAGTTATGGTACATGACCTCTCTTTTTTGGCAATAATTTATAGTTCTAGTATTGTGTTTCCTAAATAGTTTCGTTCCTTCATTCTATTTTTTTTAGTTATTATAAAAATATTTTTATATTTGTTTGTACTTGTCGTTTCCCTGTCGTATCTGGATTCCTGGGTTTTAAAAAATCTAGCGAATTCGGATTTGGATCCGAATCTGTATTCGCATCCTGGTAACTTAGTTGTTTTGACTCCAATGTATTGGTCTTAGTCAAGAGGTTCATTGTGAAGGGTATTCGAGTGTTATTGGAGTAATTGCAATTTGCAAATATCATTCATTAATATTAGGGACTCCCCATGGTCCTAGGAGTTGACCTAAAGTGTAGAGAAGTTGTGCTTTGGCGACATTGGGTGCTAGCTTCTCTCGTGCGTGTCTCTCATTGCATTGGGATCCATGACTTCAATTAAGGGTGCTAATTTGAGTGGTAACAGTGAGGCACATGCATGATCAAGGTGCCTTTTTAGTTCTAGAGGGCACAGATCCCATTTGTGTAGGCCACATTGCAAATGGAGGTTTTCTATTCTTGGAGGGTGCAAATCCCAATCCAAGGGAAGTGCATGCATGAGAGATATTTTCGTGCATGCCTCACTCCCATTGAGTGAAGCACATTATTCGAGGAATATTCTTTCATGCCTGAAGTTTCTCTTATCCTTTATGGTGCATTAGGGTGAGGGTTTACTCTCTTCAAAGGAGGAGCATCATTGGGGGTGTCCAAGTTCATTGTAACCTCTCTTCTCTTGTTCTATAAAATAGAGAGAGGGTGCTTCACCGTTTTGATTAGATAGTTTGAGTTATGAGCTAGTGTGTTGCTTGTTGCATTCAAAGGCGCTAGATCTATAGTCCAATATGATGGAGATGTTGTCATGTTTGTGGGTAATGCTTATGTCATCATATCTTGGCTTTGAAAAATAACACACACACATATATCTTTCACGTGGCTGATTGGAGTGTTAATTTCCAAACTATCCTGAGCTTGCTGAAGAGTAACTCCCTTTCTAGCTTGTTGCATTGTAGATTCCTCATCGAAGGCTGCTGAGACAGAATCTTTGCTCAACTCGTTAAGGAGGTTCCAGAGCTGTCTTGTCTTTCTTCCAAACTGTGCTACTGTTGAATAACTTGACTGTTGAATTTATTCATTTAACACCCTCTGGAGTCTGAACGTTGCTATATTTTCCACATTTTGCAATCTAGGGCCAGGAGTGAAACTGTTGCTGTTGAGCATGTCTTCATGCCGTCTAAGAGCTTTCTTTATATCCAAGATTTTCATATGGATATTGGACTTGCAAACTAGACAATCCATTGTGATTGAGCTAGCGAAGGGATTGCCTACCACACCACTGTTTCCAGCTGCCAGGGGCAGCAAATTTCTCAAGCCCTCTTCAAATTTTGCTGTGGTTGCAGGTCGCTTTCGTTTTTCCCAATGCTGTTGCTGTCTGCCACACTCTTCCTTATTGACCGTAAAACCAAAACTTATGCTCCAGGGGAGCCAAGGTACACAGTTACATGGATTCTGAGAAGACGAAGCAAGACTAATATAAAAGATCTGGAACCACTGTTTGCTATTGAATTGCCTAGCAGTCACCCACCGTAGAATGGCTCTGCTCTCCTTGAATCTGTAGCTATCCTCCTGTTCTGCCAGTTCCAGACATGGGGAGCAACTATCCCATATCACCTGCAGTAGTTAATGATGCTTGTTTGATATTTCAAGGAGTTATGGATGAATATGTGGAGCATGTGGGGGATTGCACCACCTGTCAACCTGCCTACTTGGGCACCTTGCCATGTGAATGATTTGATAGCCCTTCCATTCGCACATTAAAGTCTTGCTTATTCCATGCTTTAGGGGATATGGCAAAGCAATAGAACCCCATTTTTTTTAGCTTACCCTTCATAATCTTGTATTATTGTTTGCCCTTTCATCTGCTTTTTGATTGAATTGCCTAAGGACTTGGTAAAAATGTAAGTTTGTAAAATAGTCTGCCGCTCTTGATATCCTTGCCATCCAATGAACCATAGCAGCATTTTTAGGAGGCAAAAAATTTGAGTCATCTTGATTATTATGGAGTCCCCTATTCAGTCAGAGAGTTCATGTTTAGAGAGTGAGCTGGTAAATCATAGTTTACTGCCCAACCCACATTGCATTACGACTGCAAATATTTTTAGCATATACTGAATTGTATAACAAAAAACTCATATAGTCTGTTACTGCTGCAGAACATAAATAAATATGCACACACAAGAAATTTTTTCGCTGTAGATTTTTGGGCAAATAGCCCCTGGAAAAACCCACAAGGGGAAAACCACTGAGGGAGAGGAAATTTTTATAATTCAGGAAATTTACAGCAAAATATTTTCCAGCAATAAATGATAGAGCAATCTCAAAAACTGTGCCCTGCAACACCTCGAAAACTGTGCCCAACTGCCTCAAAATTCATGCCTAGAATTTCTGTCCGAAAGCTGTACGAAATCAAGTCTCCATAAATCACAGTTTACTGCCCAACCCACATTGCATAACAACTGCAAATATTTTTAGCATATACTGAATTGTATAACAAAAAACACATAAAGTCTGTTACTGCTGCAGAACATAAATAAATATGCACACACAAGAAATTTTTTCACAGTAGATTTATGGGCAAATAGCCACTGGAAAAACCCACAAGGGGAAAACCACTGAGAGGGAGGAAATTTTTATAATTCAGGAAATTTACAGCGAAATAATTTCCAGCAATAAATGATAGACTAATCTAAAAAACTGTGATCCTCATGATAAATGCCAGCTTTAAGCAAAACATCGCTGACAGATGTGATGTGTAAGATGGTTGAATCATCATTTCCATGAAAGTCTTGGGTATATTCAAATACATCACTTGGGTCAAAATCATCGTTAGGAAAACCCAGAATGCCTGGAAAATCAATGGGATGGAACCTACTGGCCAATTTAGCACCAGACTGTTTCCTTTCATCATCCATATTGGACATTAGAAGCATGCACTTGCTATAACCATGGAATGGACTTTATACTGAACAGGAGGATCTGTCAAATAATGAGCTCTAAAGTTTTTCAATGTGTTGCATGGGCGCATATCTACACACAACAAACTCAACAATTTATATGAGAAGCAAGGGTTTTGTCCCTTCAATGGAGTCGCCATGTGAGAATAAAAATATGCATTAAAATTTTTTCACAAAAAATAATTTTATTTATTTATTTGTTGTTGTACTTTGAGTTTATTTATAAAAATACAAAAAGATATATTGTTTTTTATTATTTTGGAGTTTATACTTTATTGAGAAATACCAAAAAAATTAAAAAAATCACAAAAATCTGCATTTTATACCTTGTTTTAGCCCTAAACTAGGGCAACGATAGCCTTGAGCATCTGTCACTGTCCTAGCACAGATATGTTATAGCAATTTACAGTCATCTTTTTGGGTGAAATTAAGCTATGGGGGGATAGAAGGGCTACATACATCATTTCAAAGCATTGTTGGGTACCCTAGGGGAATTTTAAAGTGTTAAATCAATTCACCTGACATTTTACAAGTTGGAACATATCTGAAGTTGTTTGAACAGCCATATATTGCATTGGACCTTACCAACCTAAATTTCTCCAAGATTTGGGCATGCTTGCCACTTTTTTCCTTACACCACTTCCATACTTTTCTCCTGAAAGCCACTCATTGCTGATTTTTATGTCACTCATAGCCTACCTAGTGTTACCGACCAGCTTGCACCTAGTTGGACTTTCAGTGAGCCGCCAATGATGAACAAGATACTTGGTTCATATTCAGAGTTCAGAAGTCCATTCAAGCTTTCATGGCCCTTTTATTTTTTGTACTGCATGTTCATACCCCTTCCGGGAAGTTGTAATAAATGTACTAGCACGACCTTTTTTTTGTTGTAAAGGACTTTGCTTCTTAAGACTTAAACGTCAATCCGATCATTCCAAGATGGGTTTTCCCTTGTCAATTATGCAATGCTGAATAAGCGATGTATAATTTTTGAGTATTTCATCGCTCTTCCAAAGCTGGAATGGTCGTCTCGGCGGCTAGGCCTTAGGAGGTTATTAAAGTTCACGTTTCAATGTATATGAGCATGCTAGGCATCAGTATTGAGTCGTATGGACATGTATTAGGCCCCCCTAGAGTTTCGTCCGATTCCTAAAAAAAATATATATATATTTTTTTATCATCCGTTTTTTAAGCCATTTTTAATGGTTTAATTAAAAAACTCTAGAATGTAATAATTAGTTGGTCCGGAGTCCATTTTTGGCGTGGGGTTGCTCGTTTTCACACTCAGAGCATCATCTTTACCCCGATGGCTGCTTTCACTTTGTTTTGGGTAGCTAAAACATCCCGAAAGGCATTATTTGGCTAAAAGTGCATCAAGATGGCATTTTAATGCTAAATTATGACATATTGGCACTATAGTCAAAAGGGTTGAAAAGTCAAAATTATTAAAATATTAATGGATGGGGTGACATTGCATGGGTCCCCCACAGTCATGCGACCCTTTTTCCATGATATAACTTAAAATTTGGATATGATAGGAGCAAACTGTTGATTTTTCTGAGCAGTATCGAGAGCCATTCTCTTAGGAGAATGGAGACACCTGGTCCAGGACTAGGGTGTGGACTTAACTTAGAGTTGAGTGATCATTCTGTTGAATGATGATATATGGTCGAGGACCACGATATGGACCCAGTCTAGCATTGGGGGGACTCAACCTTGAGTTGAGTGACCATTCTGTTGGATGGTGACATCTGGTCCGGGACCAGGATGTGGACCTAGTCCAGCACTGGGGGGACTCAACCTAGAGTTGAGTGATCATTCTGTTGGATGATGATATCTGGTCAAGGACCAGGATGTGGACCTAGTCTAGCACTGGGGGGACTCAACCTAGAGTTGAGTAATCATTCTGTCGAATGATGATATCTGGTCAGGGACCACGATATGGACCCAGTCCAGCACTCGGGGGACTCAACGTTGAGTTGAGTGGCCATTCTGTTGAATGATGGCATTTGGTCTGGGACCACGATGTGGACTAGTCTAGCACTGGTAGACTCAACCTAGTTGTGAGTAGCCATTCCTTTGAATGGAGGCACTTGGTTAGTTACCAGGACTCAGCCTGGTGCTGAGGGCCATTCTCTCGAGAGAATGGAGGTGCTTGGTCTGTTACCAAGTATTTGACCTAGTGTCAAATTATGCAACCTATGGCTGAAGCACCTGGTCTATTGCCAGGAAGACACTATAATCCCTAGATCGGCTCTAGGCATGTGTGACACTCTAACCCTTGATCGGTGGGCTCTGCGATCTTCTCCAAGGCTTAGCTACCCTTGGTTAAGACACCTTAGTACTCGATGTTGGTGTCACACAGAGTGTGAGATAAAAACATTAGTAATTCTCTCTGTTTATCATGATGTACTTTGAGTGGTGATAAAAGACCACTTTGACCACAAGGCACTTGAAGAAGCCACAAGTAAAAGTAAAAAATACATAAGGAAATTTGAAACACACGTAAAAGTAAAAAATACATAAGGACTTCTGGACACGGGGACATCACTTAGTGAACCTCTCACATAGCATGTACGATCGTGGGATATTAAAGAATACCCTTAATTTCCAGAGATATTGACCCAAACTCTTTTTGTTGAAACCCCCTCCCAATACTTAAAACCTCCTCCCCACCCCTTTTTATACCTCAATCCTTATAAACCACCCTACCCACGCCCACCTTAAACCTCTCATCCCCCCTAATACCTGCAATATATTGGTTCAATTTTTGATAATTTTAAAACCCACAATATGAACTAACGTGATAGGATATTGGTCAACAAGTGAAGACTCCGTGCTTCTGGACCACAGGTAAAAGTAAAAAATACATAAGGAATTTTGGACCACAAGTAAAATGACTTTTGGACCATAGGTAAAATGACTTTTGGACCATAGGTAAAATACATAAGGACTTTTGGACCACAGGAAGGCTAAAAGCAAAAGTTAAAATTAGAAAAGAGTAAAATAATAATATTTTGTTCTTTCTAATTTTGGTCACAGGTGACTCGGATATAAAAGAAGATCAATCCAATTCATTATCACACACTTGCTCTCACAGGTACAACTGCTCCAACCAAAGATATTACAGGTGATTGGAGAAAAGGAAGTTTGATGTGATGCCCTAGCATGGATGAGTCTAGCTAGGGCATTCACACTTGTTTTCTACAAACCCTAAGCTAGGGTTTTTACAACTGCAAGTTCTTTTCAGTTTTTGGCTAGGGTATTTACCCTAACCCTCTTCCTCAGATCTTGGTAGCAACAAATTACTTCGGGCATCTTTCTCCTCTCCTCATCGCGCAGATATGAAGTTTACGGGCAACCCCATCTCCTCTCGGGTTGCCCCTCTCTTCCTCTTAGGCTGCCTTAGTGAAGGCTCATCCTTCCTCTTCACCCGCGGGCAGCCTTAATAGGCATACCCGTGAGGGTTTAGCCTGCAGCTAACCCTTGGGTGGCCTTAACAAGCAGACCCGTAAGGGTTAGGCCTGCGGCTAACCCTCGGGCAGCCTAATACGCTGACCCGTGAAGGGTTGTGCTTGCGGCAAACCCTTCGGGTAGCCTGCTAGCAGGCCAAGATGCCCAGCAGCAAACGAGCCATGGGTAGCACAACAGGTCTCGGGCAGAAGGAAAGGGCTGCGGGCAGCATCCTAGTAGCAAATCCTGGCAGTGGGGAGGACTGTACGGACATGCAACCTAACAGGTATGGACAAGTAGTTGGGAATAGTAGGGTAGCAGATCTTGGAAGGAAAAACAGTCCTTCTGAGCAGCGTGCTAAATTTGGGCAAGAGAGAAAATTAGGGCCGCAAGCCCTAATTTGTTAAAAAGCCCTATTTGGGTGTTTTACTGTGAAATTGGATTATTTGATGTAATTGTGGATATGTGGTACAAACTCAGTTCGAGTTTGTGGAATTTCTGAAAAACTCAGTCATTTCATTTACAGATGAACTACTAATGCTTTTGGGGTTTTTGTCCTTTAAAGGTTTCCCCATTGAAAAATCTTGTCTTCAATGTTTTGATGTGACTGATGTTGTTTTACTGCACTTGTCATTTGTTTATGTTAGTTTGCAAATTTTAAAAGTTCATGCTAATGCTAAAATTCAACACAAACGAATAATTATGAAGAGGTGACGTCAACGTCAAGTGGTGATCATGCTAACCTTGGTTGTGGTAGCGAATAGCAAGAGGGATGGACCCTACCTTCATCTCTTGACGTTGGATATAATCCAAAGCAGACCTGTCATTTACCAAGACTTGGGTCAAAGGTTATATTTCATTTTGTGACGTCAACTCATAAGGAATGGAGCTCACGTGTGAGGATGATGTGTGGGGTTGCGCTAGCTAAGGGAGTGGACCCCCTTTGTATTCGTATTACATTTAAAAACCTTGGGTGTGTTATAATATGGTTTGCAATACATCAATGTGATCAAAGCGAATATTTGGTTGGTGAGAATCTCTCACGCGTGGAGGAGCCGTACACTCACGTGGAGGAGAAGGTTACCCCATCTTTAGTGTTAGTGAGTGGTTGGTATGTGTTGGCTGTTAGTGATTTGTTGGAGGAGTTAGGTGTGTGAGAGGTGGCATTGCTTCTTCAGATGGACTCAGTTTAACTCACCTTCACTCAGATAAACTCCTACTATATCTTTAGTGTTGGTGATGCCCCCTGGGTCTCCCATTTTCTATTTAAGTAGGTTACTTCTCCATTGTTAGGGATCGGAAGGTTGAACCTCTGCTTGCATACATTGTAATATTTTTTTTCTTTTTTTTTCTGAGTATTGTTAATAAAAGGCTTTGGAGACAATTTTTGTGTGGGATCCATAGATGTTTGGTTGATGTTGTCTTTATGCTAAATCATTGAGGTAATCTGTATCAACTTCTTTCATATTTTGCAATTGTTGGGTTACTTGTCTTCGTAAGGAAATTTACATTTCGGTAAGAATAGGAAGTGATTCTTTTTAGGTTACTTCTTATTGTGGAATATATTAGATTACCAAGTTTTATATGATTTCTTGTATGGATCTATATTATTGCTTATCTTCTTATCATTTCACACAGGTGCTTTTAATCCCCTTTGCATTTTGTTGAAGGTATTTTACAGGAAACCCGAGCCAGAGCATTTGATGAGCGAGTGGGCTCTTCCTCTTCTCTAATAATTTCGAAAGAAGAAGCATCATCCCTCGAATCTCACCAAAGGAGGCGTCACCATCCCTTTTCTACTTCTTGCTTCATCCGGTTCTATCACTTCTTGATGATTTTTTTTTCAAATTTACTTTGGTTATTGTTACTTTGCTTAGATCTACATTTCAAAGACATATATAAAGTAGATTTAAATTTCCAAATCGAGATCTTATTGAGTAATTACAAGTTATTCTTTAAAACATTAGATCTAGCCTTCTTCTCGCAAGTTTAAAGTTAAAATTTCAAAGTACTTGGTTAAGAAGATTAAAGAGCTTTCATTTCATTTATTTGGCATACAGTGCTTGAGATTTGTTTGCCATTCTCTTAAAGAGGCAGGCAAAGATCCTAAGAAGGTAAGGTTCTTAGCTTCCCTTACTTAGTCATTTTCTTCTAGTTTTACTTAGATTTTTTCAGTCTTTCTTTTGTAGATTTTCCCAAGACATTCTTAAAGTGTCTGTGGGTGTCTTTCGCTTTCTTTTCATCGCTGTTTTTTGCAGGTTAACAAGAAAAGAGGAGGAAACTTTGGTGAATTTTCGCAAAAAAATTAAGAAAAGAAGACAAACGAAGCTTACCTTCGCATAAAAATTGATTCTTTCACAAGTTGTAAGCCTTTAGATCCAAAGTATAAGGACCAAAGTGCACTTTTATTTCATGTTTGTAAGATTGTAATAACGTTTGAGTAGGCTCATCAGAGTCCACTCCCCATCACCCCTGGGGAAATTTGCGTCGGTGTCCTTTTGGCGGTTTGTATGTTGCTAGTGTAGATTTGTTGCTTTCTTTATTTCTTTCACTATTTCATTGCTTTATTCAAGTTTGCAAAAGTAATTTGAATACTTACCCACTGCGCTATATCGAAGTACCATAAGGGAAAATATTTGAGCAGTGTAGTAATTAAAAAATTTCAATTTTTTTATGCAATGTTGAGTTTAAAATAAACCCCTCGAGTACAGATTCAAGGATAAGGGCTTGCCCGAGTACTGAATCTGGAAAGAGACTCCTGGGATTTACCTTTTTTAAATTAGAAAACTTTGCTAAAAAAACATTTAATACTCACGAATGCCTTCATCCCCATATGCTCTACTTCCACTGTAGCTTTGCTTGATCAGTTGGTAGTATCAAAAAGGGATTCAGGTGATTAGCTTAATTAGTTTCCACTCCCAAATTAATCTCCCCAAGCAAAAATCCAACGCCTCGAATTGATCCGTCGCGGTGGCAAAATCCACAAAGGAAGCGAGAACAACTGGGCAATGATCTCGAGACACCGTTAGGCTACACCCTTGTTGCTGTAGTGTTGAACACGTCTCAAAGACTCCAACTAGCCCACATATTCCTTATGGGGAGCCACATCGGATAAAGGTTTTGGACATACTCCTTGTACTGTCGGGTATATTGGGAGTTCCCATCCCCTAAGTTAATCCAGATCATTACCGCATTGATAAAACTAACCAAGAATTTACCCATTCCTTAATCAATTCATTTAATAATCTAAAACTTACCAACCAAGACATTGCAATACTTTCACTGAGACTACACCAACAACCCATATTTGCAAAAGCATTCTTTCATTATGGCACTGATCTATCATGTTATATCTTGCATAAATTAATTCCGCAATGTGTCATTAAATATGGTGTATCTAATTTGAGTTGAAGTGTTGCTGGAGTAAATTTTGTTTGCAGTAATCGGTAGTCTTTAATTTCATCCATTTCACATTAAAACTCCTAGAAAATTTGTGTTTGTTGCTTTTGTAGTTAGAAACAACCTTAGACTTTTCTTTACTAGGGTCCACCCCTCTTGGCTTCGCTAGGAGTTGGCCTAAACGGAGGAGCGGAGTATCAGGTGACAGCACTTGGCTCGAGCTTGCCCCCAAGGTCGCACCCGGTGGCTTGAAGATTTTTTCCACGTTACTCAAGGTGCAAATTAGGCGGCAACATTTTGGCGCCGTTGCCAAGGATAAATCTTTCTATTCTTGGAATACAACTTTTGAGTTTTCATTCTTGTTTTCGCTTTGTTTGATGAATGTTATAGTTTAATCAACTTACTCAGATCATCTGGCGACTCCACCACCTTTAATTTTGCTAAGGCGTTCTACAAGAAGAAATTTTGAAGGTTTTCTTCAGTTCATTCCTGAGCCTGAAAAGGTTTACCATAGGAGGAAAAGCAAGCTAGCTTCTCGTAAGATCCTTGACGATCTTTCATCTGAGTCAATCTTAGATATTCACGTTTTATTTGTTGATACTTCTTAATCAAATAATTCACATAGTACTATGGGTACTTTGTTTAAACCTCTAGATTAGTTTGCCGTAATTGGGCAACCTCATAACATCCCAGATAAGCCATTGAGAAGGTTCCATCTTTTTATGGAAATGATGCTATAATTGCTAAGTCTCATTTGTTGGCTTTTTCACAGTGCTACAATAAATGGTGCCACAATGTCAACCATGAAGATGTAAAGATGAGGTTGTTTTCCTCATCTCTTGAAGTTGATGCCTTTGAATGTTTCACCTCCCTAAATGACGACGATATCAAGACCTTCAAGGAATTTGAAATTGCTTTCAATAAAAGACGGGGGGATAAGAAAGAGAAAAGGCACCTTTTGGTTGTCTTAATTAACACTAAAAAGAAGGAAAACGAAACCATAGAAGAGTTCAATAAAAAGTTCAGTGGTATGGTGGGCAGATGCTTGGCTAATATTAAACCATCAGATACCTCAGTTCTCATATATTACACAGAAGCATTCGAGAGAGAAATGAGGACCAACTTAGAGACAAAGAACCTGACGACATGAATAAAGCCATGGAAATAGTTGAGAAGATAGACAGAAACATGCAATCTGTAAGAAAGTCAGGATACCATAGGAAAAACAATAGAACCTGAAGGAAGAGATGAAGGCATAGAATCAATGAAAGAGGTAGCTGACATTATGAAACAAAGGATGATAAATTGTACTTCCCAGATGAATGCTATGCAAAATAGGATAAACAACATGGAAAAAGCACAGGTTTCTCAAAACCATAAAAAATTCCAACTTAGACAAAACCAGGAGTGGAAAAAGAAGTAGCCTCATGAGAAGAGACCTCCAAATCAACTTGAAACAAACAACACGGTGATTGGTGAGGTTCCTCCCTATTGTTGGCCTTGTGATGAACTTCATGAAGAATCTACTTGTCCAAAATTCTACTACATTATGGAACAAGAACAAATGGAAATGGGCATCCCCACTATCTGTTGAATTTTTACCTAGGAAGTGTTTGTCCGTTCATGCCTTGGGGTGGACAAGGACACTTTAAATGTGGTCCCTAGCATATTTTAAAAGTGAGAATGACTTTATTTAATAAAGTGACTTTCAGTCATTAATTATTTAAAAGTGACTTTTAATGAAATTAAAACGGTGGGTGTGTAAGTTGTTGAATTTTTACCTAGGAAGTGTTTGTCCACTCATGCCTTGGGGTGGACAAGGACACTTTAAAAGTGGTCCCTAGTCTAATTAAAAATGTGAGATTGACTTTATTTTTATAAAGTGACATTTTAATGAAAGTTTGAGTTATAATGATTATAAAGTGACTTTATAAGTTTTAAACGTGGGTGTGCATTAAATTCTCATTTATTAATTAAAAGTAATTTTTAATGAGGAAATGAGATGGGCCTTAGATCTCATTTAGTTGGCTTTTAATCTAAGCCATTGATCTCAAAGTGGAAGTTACTCAAACAAAAAGGGCTACGGAAAGGCAAATGAAATTTAATTGTTCACTTTCACAAGAGAGAATTTTGAGAGAGGAGCAAGAGAAGAATCAGAGAGGAAACCCTTGCACAAATTCGAAGGAAGAAAAATTCAGAGAAGACACATTTTCCAAGAGAAGAAAAACTAGCAGAAGGCACACATTCCAAGGTAGCCGTACAGTTGCATTTATTTGCACAGAAATTGAGGCAAGAGACTGTAAAGTTCATACAACAGCACAAAACTTTAGGCAGGAGGCACGAACTTTTAGGGAGTTACAACAACCATACAACACGAATTTCGAGGCAGTTAATGCACATAAATCGAGGCTGCACATGTGGACCGTACTGTTGTTAGTGGGCATGAATTTCGAGGTGTTAATTCTGAAATTTATTGCAGACTGTACAGTGAATGTTTGGCATGCATTTCGAGGATGAAATGCTGAGATAAGTACTGCTGTAATTTTTTGTTAAATTTGCCTGAAGAATAAAATCTCTCTTTGAAGAACAGGTTTTACCTTCGGGGTTTTTCTTGGACCAATTTTGGTCAAAATTTGGTGTTTATTTTCATGTGTGTTGCCTAAATTTAAAATTTCTGAGTATGAGATTAGGGCTGTCATAAATTTTCAGAGTTCAAAAGTTGAAAAGAAATCTCATGTGTTTCATGTTTTTCAGTTAAAATTTTAATTTTTCAATGTACATGCATGAGGGGGTATGGGCATTAAACCATATGCAACACTGAAATTGAAACTGGGTTGGGGTTCTCAAAATTTTTCATAAGTAATGTCTGACATTAAATATTTAAAAAGTCTTTTAATGATTTTTAATGAGAAAAGTGAGATGTGATCTTGGCCCTAGATCTCATCTAAGTTATTTTTAATCTTGGCCATTGATTTTCTAATGGTGGCTACTTAAACAAAAAGGCTAGGGAAAGGCTTGGAGAATTCATTGTTCACATTTCCAAAGAGAGTTTTTGGAGAGGAGCAAGAGAGAAACCCTTGCACATTTTCCAAGGAGGAGAAGAGGCACATTTTTTAGACAAATCGTACAACAGAGGAAGAGCAGGACGTACAGCACGATTCCCAAGACAACTACAACTGCATTAGTTGGCACGAATTTCTAGATAGGCCGAATAGGTTCAGACCGTACAGAGGCATGAAAATCGAGGCAGGGTACACCACATTTTTCGAGGAGATTGGCAACATTTAATGATGTCCGTACAATACGGATTTTCTAGAATTTATTGCTGTTTTTTGCATAGAAATCAAGGATAGTTTGCATGCTTCCCTAGGCTGCGGTGTGAGGCTGTACAATAGGTTTTCAGTGCACAAATTTCGAGGAGAGACTGATATTTCCTGTTTGTCATTCAAACACTGTTTGGCACGATTTTCGAGAAGAAATAAGGGAGATAAATACTGTTGTATTTATTTTGTAAATTTGTCTGAAAAATAAAATTCTCTTGAACAAGTTTCGCCTTTAGGGTTTTATCTTGGACTAAATTGATCAAAAACACCGAGTCTTAAATTTCATTTGTTGGCTGTCATAAATTTTTCAAAGTAGGAAAAAGTAGGGCTGCCATAAATTTTTCAAAGTAGGAAAAAGTAGGGCTGCCATAAATTTCTGAGTTTATAAAAGTTGAAAAATATCTCATGTGCTTCATGTTTTAAGTTAAAAATTTTAATTTTTTATATGAACATGCATGATGGGGTTTGGGCATTAAACTACTGAAACTGAAACTGGGTTGGAGTTACAAAATTTTCATGGTATCAGAGCTTTGTTGAAGGCTGAAAATTAAACTTAGAAAAAAATTTCAGACTTGGTGGAACAAGGGTTTTGAGAAGAAACAGGGTTCTTGGACTTATTTGCAGTGATGGCTACTGGTCTTAGGACAGAGGACATGTTGGATGGGGCACTAAATTTCTGCCTAAGGAAGGCTAGAATAATTTTAATACCGCAGGATAGTGAACTTTAGGACATAGTGAACAACACTACAACCAATTCAATGATCGTTCCTATAGATGCAACAACTAAAGCCGTATTTGACAAGAAGGATATAAAGGCCAAAAGAATCTTTGTTAATGCAATAAAAGACCATGTGATTCCACATGTATCAGGTAAAGACCATGCTCATCAGATGTGGACTGCTTTGACTAACCTTTACCAGAGTTCCAATGAAAACTGAAAAATGGTGTTAAGGGAGAAGTTAAAAGCATTCAGATGAACAAGGGTGAGAATATGGTCTCTTACCTTACCAGGATCACATAGGTTCTTGATGAGCTTGGAGCTGTTGGGGAGGTGATATAGGGTACCGAGTTGGTACGTACAACTTTGAATGGCGTGACGAAGCCATGGGTTGTATTCGTGGAGTCAGTGGTTGCTTGTGAGCACATGCCTTCATTGGATCATCTTTGGGATGATTTTATTCAGGAGGAGACCCATAGGGGATATGTATAGGGCAGCACATCTCACAACAAGGAGGATGAGGAGAATGTGGCATTAGCAGCGAAGGGGAAGAAGAAGTTCAAGAAGGGTTCCAAGGGTGGAACCAAGCAGCAGGATGGTGAGGACATGAGCAAAGTGAAATGCTTTGCTTGTCAGAAGTTTGGGCATTATGCTAGACAATGGCCAAACAAGAAGAATAAGAAACAATAGAACAACTTTAGTAGAGATTGATGAATAGGCTGCTAGATTCGAGAGAGAGTTTTCTCTCTTTGCTGTTGGTTGTAGAGAGAGAGCATCATCCATCACCAACTGGGATATTGAAAACCAGGCAGAGCATTCTATGATCGTTAGGCATTCATTGATTGCTTCCACTACTTTCTCCACATGGTACATTGATAGTGGAGCTTCGTGTCACATGATAGGTGTTTGAGACATGTTCATCGAGATTTTAGAGACAACATGCTTGGAGTTGGAGGTTGTATAGGGTGATGATACATTGGTGAGAGCAGTTGGGCATGGGACAATCCGCTTTGACAGGGAGTCTATGGAGCCCATGTTACTGAGGGATGTATTATACGTCCCTGAGATGAAGAAGAATCTTGTTTCAGTTTTCATGATCGAGGACAAGGGCCTTGGGGTATATGTCCTAGATAGAAAAGTGTACATCTTTCCCAAAGCATAGGGTTCATCTACTTCATATGCGATTGGAGTGAGATGCAAGAAACTGTATAAGCTTCTCTTCCAGCCACAACATGCATTGACACACACAAAGTAGCAGTGAGTTGTGTGAGTTATGGTATAGGAGGATGGCCCACCTTCATCATTCAGCTTTGAGGATGCTGAGAGACATGACTACAGGTTTTCCAGATTTCAACACATAGTAGAGTGGTGTATGCAAAGGGTGTGCTTTGGGAAAGTACACAAAGATTGCTTTTCCTAGCAGTGATAGCAGGTCAGAGGGAGTGCTTGATTTGATTCATTCAGACTTGTGTGCTCTTATGTCTTTTGCCTCATTGACAAGTTTTGAGTACCACATCACATTCATCGATGATATTTTCAGGAAGACCTGGATCTACTTTCTGAGAAGCAAGAAGTCAGAGGAGGTCTTGCTTTGGTTCCAAGAGTTCAAAGCTCTTGTGGAGAACCAGACAGGAAAGAAGATCAAGGTGCTTAGATCAGATAATGGGGGTGAGTATACCTCTCATGCATTCAATGAGTTTTGTAGACAGGAGGGCATTGGGAGGCAGTTGATAGTTCTTTACAGTCCACAACAGAATGGAGTGGCTGAAAGGAAGAATTGTGCAATAGTGGGTGTAGCTAGAGCCATGTTGCATGATCGGAGTCTTCCTTTCTTCCTATGGGTTGAGGCCTGTAATATAGCTATTTTTGTACAGAACAAGAGTTCGCATCGTGCCTTGGGGTGCAAAACTCTTGAGGAGATGTTTACCAAGAAGAAGCTTGAGATATGCCACTTTCGCATTTTTGGATGCCCTACATATTCCCATGTCCCTTCTGAGAAGAGGACAAAGTTGGAGGCTACTGGAGAGAGGTGTAGTGAACAAAATATATATAATAATTAAATATTAATAAACTTTAATAATTAAATAAAGTAATACTTAATGAAGAGGCACCTGGATGAAAGGTTACGACTCTTTGTAATATTATCTCTTATCTTATCAATCATATATTTTATTATTCATGGAATATTGTAATCTGGCTTGTTTGTGCTGGTTATTTCCTTAAGAAATGATTTTGTCGTTTCATTGGTATCAGAGCTAATTCTGATCCAGCCATTGGCCATAATTTAAGATCTTGTCTGAATCGGATGTTGTCCACCTCAACATCAGAGCATCTTTTCTCTTTCGACTTCTCGCCACTTTAATAAATTCAGAGTTTCTCTAAGTTAACAATTGGCCCTTGGCCATTCAAATTTTTGTCGAAGAAGTAATTATTTGCTGCAAATTTGAAGCAACAAAAAGTAATAATAATAATAATAATAGTATAAAAGAGAATTGAAAAAAATAAGAATTATCTGTTGCAAAATTGAAGTACAATTCCAATCCAATCGGGTTTAAGAAGGAAAAATAAATAAGAATATTTGTCCAAGAGCATTTTTGTTCTGCAAAATTGACAAAAAACATAAATTAAATTGAGGACGTAATCAAATACTTTTGTAACATCTCGGCTATAAATCAGAGGATGTTTACCACAACTAAAAAAATCGTAATTTGAAATTCTTAGAAATTTAATACACATTGATTCACGGGTTCTGTGCCATCGATCCACCAGAAATAAATCACACAATAAGAGGAAATAAAGGGTCATGAGTTCTGTGAAGGTAGAATATCGTTGTTAAGAGGTTATCTGAATATAACTTAGAGCACTGCTATTCCATCTTCAAAGACAAATAAAGTCGCGTTGTTGGTATCCTATCTCACTTAGTTTAATCAAGTATAGACTAGCTGCCGTCTAAAATCAAGGGTGAAAAAGTCAAGCGTTTAATTTTCCCATACAATAAGTGAAGGAGTCATGAATTATTACATTAATTATTTCAAAAATGATAGTTATTTAAAAAAGAAAAATTATAAAAGTATGTTATAAGAAAAGGTTTATAAATCAAGATTCTAGGTATAAGCCAAGTCTTAAGGAGATATTATTATCAACGAGAAAAGATTAATTATTAAAGTTCGATTAAAAGGGTTATAAAATTAACCCCTCAAACTCTCAATAAAAAAAAGTCGTATGGAGAAAAACAAGGAAGATTTCCAAGCACTTTAAAAACTTATGTTTCAATATTATTTCAAAGAAAAGGCACAATTAGAGGGAAAGAAATTACTATTTCTATTGCTCTCGGGGAACACAATAATTATATTAGTGATGAATTTGCTAATTGCGTCGAGAGGCAATCTACAACCCAGTGTGAGGGAGATCTTGTAACGTTTGTCTTGTAACGTTACAAGACTAACAAAATAATAAAAAATAAAATTTTTAATTATCCGCCAAAATAAATGTCGGCAAAAAAAGAACCTAACATGAGGGAGATCTTGTAACGTTTGTTACTAACAAAATAATAAAAATAAAATTTTAATTATTCGCCAAAATAAATGTCGCCAAAAGAACAACCTAATATGAGGGAGATCTTGTAACGTTTGTCGGGTAATGTTTGTTACCAACAAAATAATAAAAAATAAAATTTTTAATTATCCACCAAAATAAATGTCGGCAAAAAAATGACCTAATATGGGGGAGATGTTGTTATGTTTGTTACTAACAAAATAATAAAAAATAATTTTTTTTAATTATCTGCCAAAACAAATGTCGGCCAAAAAAACAACCTAATATGGGGGAGATGTTGTAACGTTTGTTCCTAACAAATTAATAAAAAATAAAATTTTAATTATCCACAAAAAACAATGTCGGCTAGAAAAACAACCCAATATGGGGGATATGTTGTAATGTTCCTACCTAACAAAATAATAATGAATAAAAAATTTAATTATTGACAAAAAAATGAAGCAACCCATGGTTTTAAAACCATGTGCAAAGGCCTCCTAAACAACCCATGGTTTTAAGTTCATGTGCAAGTCCTCCTAAACCATATATAATAAAACCATGGGTTGTTTAGGAGGCCTTGCACATAGTTTTAAATCCATGTGCAAGGCCTCCTAAACAACCCATGGTTTTATTGTATATGGTTCAGNTTGTTTAGGAGGCCTTGCACATAGTTTTAAGTTTTAAAACCATGTGCAAGGCCTCTTAAACAACCCATGGTTTTAAAACATGTGCAAGTCCTCCTGAACCATATACAATAAAACCATGGGTTGTTTAGGAGGCCTTGCACATGGATTTACAACCATTTGCATGGCCCTCCTAAACCATGTACAATAAAAACCATGTATTGCAAGGTTTTAAATAAGGTTTTTTAAATTATGGGACTATGAAAATATAATTTAAATTTAAACTATATTTAAATTTTTAAATTTTTAAATTTTAACATATTAAAATTTAAAATTAAATTAAAATTAAAATATAATTTATATTTAAATTTAAATTTAAAAGAAAATATAATTTTATATTTATATTAAATTTATATTTATATTTATATAAATAAACATATTATTCAAGTTTATATGTAAGTTCTTTACAATGTATAATAAGAACTACCTGCGGTATAGTGGTAAGGGTGTTGGGATAATGGGCGTGAGGTCTAAGGTTCGATCCTTCTAGATCACCTAATTTTTTAGAAAATATATTGAATTTTATACTTGCATAGATTTTAGTGTATGATGTTTTAGACTTGCATCGATTTCAGTGTATGGTGTTTTATCTCCTAAGGTGCAAACCTCTCCTTGAATAGCTCCTTGTGTCCAATACCTCATAAGAGGTTTTCACCTCGAGAGATTTGATCCCTCTTGGCGCTTGATCGAGCCTATGATTTGGATCTAGGTTGGTGAGTTAGCGATTCCGGAGTCAAATATATGTGAAAGTTTAGACTTATGGAATAACAAAGAATATGCAATAAGCGATTTACAATGGAACATTCGAGATTATACTAGTGTCTTGCAATTTAAAGTTAAATCCTTGTGGAGTAGTAATGTTGACCTAATTTTGGGATTATCGTGGCTAGAAACGTTGGGGACTTTTATCTTAAACGCTGAAAATAAGTTTATGACATTTCTCTACAAAAAGAAGAAAATCACATTGCAGGGCATTAACATGAAGTCAGAATTAGAAGGCGCGCCATCTAAAGACTTCAGAGAAATATCAAAAGTGATGTTGCAGGGAAATAAGGAATCAATATAGATGATACACAAGGATTTCGACAAGGTTGTTTCTGATAAAGAAGAATAGATCTCTCGTTTAAGAGACCATAATAAAATAATACTTCTACAAATCAGGAAGGTAAAGGATAAAGTTCAATGCAGTCAAAATTTAAAAGAGAAGATTCAAGCTCTCCAGCAAGAATTACTGGAAAAGGACAAAGAAAATTCCACCATGAAGAAGGTTAATCAAGAATTAGAGGAACAAATCGAGAAGTTAAAAGATTACAAACGGTTGCAAGACGAAAGGTTTGAGGAGATTTAGAATAATGATAATCTATTAGAGAACAAATCAGTTCAAATCCAGAATGAAGCATCCAGACTATCCAGAAAACTCATTGTAGTTGAGGAAGAAGAAGCAAATACAAATTCGGTTCTTATCACAGTCCAAAAGGAAGTCAATCTAGCAGAAAACAAGCAACAAGAACTCCTTACCGACACCCAAACTACAAAAAGCATTTTGACCAGTGTTACACGTGGATGCGTTTCGGAGTTTCTCACGTCTCGGGGACTCCGAAACTCCATTCGAAACGTTTTAGGACGTCCCCCTTTTGGCGAAACTTGGCAAGACGCGGACCAAAACGTTTCGGTGGGTGGTAAAACTTGGCAAAACTTGGGGGGACTTCCTGAAGTCCGGCCGAACCTTCGAAACTTTACTGAGACTTGTGGGCGTCCCGTCCTGAAACTCCGAATATTTTTTCTTAATTTAAAAACAATTAAATAAATCATTAAAAAAAATTAAAACCATTTAATAAAACCATTTAAACCATTTTTTTTCTTATTTATAAAGTTATAAACTTGTATGTTAAAATTTTAAATTTAAAACATAAAAAAATATTAAAAACTAAATAATAATAAAATTTTAAATTTAAAACATAAACAAAAATATTAAAAACTAAATCTAATTTACAATGTCTAACCTAAAGTATATTATATAATTCTAAACTATCAATGGCCGTGAAACAAATACAGTATCGTACTATCTAGTATCATTGATTCATTTTTTCAATCACTTAAAAGTCAAATCTGAAGATTATCAAATATGATGTGCATGTTAATCATAGATTCATATTGATATATAATATATTTATAAATTATTATTAATATAATGATAATCTTGATGAATCCTATAATGTGTTTGAACTTTGAATTTTGCATTTACATTGCATGATTGCAGATTCCAGAACGATGAATGCTTGTTATTGTTGGGATTTATATTTTTTATATTTTTAATATTTTAAATTTTTTTATGACTATCGCGTCCTGCCATCCCCGCTGAATTTCTCTAAAATTTGGGGGTGGTCTCCACACGTCTTGAATGTGCGTCTCCCCGAACCCCCATCCCGTCGTCCCGGAACCTTGGGGGAACATTGATTTTGACCAACGACATGGTCAAAATGAACATAAACAAAGGGGTTATAAATTCAAAAGCGAAAGAACATAAAATCTACAACCTAAGTAGAAAAATGGAAGATTTATCCAACAAGAAGATCAACAATCACCTTCGATGAAAATAGATCTTGGATGGACAACATTGCAGACGATGCGACATTTTTTCCTTAGAATTCGTAACTCGTATCGTCTCATTTCATCAAGTGTCGCAAGTACTAAAATAAAGGATTAAGAGATGACATTACAACCAAGAAATCGGACGTAAGTCTTGTCTTCACGAAAGCTTTGAGGACAAAGCTTCCCTTAAGGGGAAGGCAATGTAATGAACAAAATATATATAATAATTAAATATTAATAAACATTAATAATTAAATAAATTAATACTTAATGAAGAGGTACCTTGATGAAAGGTTATGCCTCTTTACGAAATGACACCCAATATGGGTATTTTATACAAACATCATTTTCATTGTAATATTATCTCTCATCTTATCAATCATATATTTTATTATTCATGGAATATTGTAATCTGTCTTATTTGTGCTGGTTATTTCCTTAAGAAACGATTTTGTCGTTTCAAGAGGGGTATTTTTGTTGGCTATGACGAGACTTCGAGGGCTTTCCGCATATATCTTCCTGCACAGAGGAAAGTTGTGGTGAGGAGGGAGGTGAGATTTGAGGAGGAGCGGGCTTTTCGAAAGTCTCAGGAGTTAGAGGAGGAGCAACAATAGATTACTACTCCATAGGTGACAACATCACAGAGTTCAGCGAGTTAGGGCATAGGTCTTAGGGGTGACTGGGTCACAAGTTACAGGTACATCAGTTTCAGGGACACAGTCCACAGGGAATTCTAATATTTGGACAGGTTCACGGATCACAGGTTCATAGGTTTCACCCTCATGCCATTTGGGCACACGTGGTTCAAGTTTAGGTTCATCAAGCACATGATCTTAGACCAGAGGTACTTCTTCAGCGAGACATTCATTAGATGAGGATGTAGAGTAGGGTCTGCCACAGGATGCTACTTTTAAGAAAAGAAAGCCAAGTTGGCTTAAGGAGTTTGTGAAGGAAGCAAAGGAGTCTGTGGGGCCACCTAGGAAGGAGGTTAGATCGAGTAAGGCACCAGAGAGATTTTCCAGTTATTTGGCACAGGTGACTAGCTTGCGTGAGTCCGAGCCTACTACTTATGAGGAGTCATCCACACATCAGGTTTGGACTTTGGAGAGATGCCATGATGGAAGAGTACAATTCCATCATGAAGAATGATGTGTGGGAGGTTGTTCTGAGACCAGAGGGGAAGTCAGTTGTGACTTCCAAGTGGCTCTATAAAATCAAGCATGTTGCAGATGGAAGCATCGAGAAGTACAAAGCTTGGTTTGTAGCGTGTGGGTTCTCACAGGTAGAGGGAGTTGATTATGATGAGACCTTTGCGCTTGTTGCTAGATTTTCTTCAATTAGAGTAGTGATTTCCATTGTTGCAGAGATGGGTTGGAGGATTAATCAGATGGATGTGAAGACCGCTTTCTTGAACGGTCTTCTACAGAGGAGGTATTTCTAGAGTAGCCATAGGGATTTGAGATTCATGAGAGGGAGTCTCATGTATGCAAGCTGAAAAAGGCCTTGTATGGTTTGAACTTTGAAGCAAGCCCCTCGGGCTTGGTACTTGAGGATTGATTCATATTTGCTTTCGATTGGGTTTTAGAAGAGTGAGGTTGATCCCAACCTATACTTCATTGTGGTTGGAGGTGATCCGCTCATTCTTTTGCTATATGTTGATGATTTGTTCATTACAGGAGGCTATGTCACAGGGTTCGGCGAACCTGAACCATTAGGTTCGAAATTCGTCGAACTTAAAAAAAATGTAAGTTTGTTTGGGTTTGGCGAACCTCAAAGCAGAACATTTTTCAAGGTGGTTTTCATCCTGTTGTTCTCTTTCGCGATTTGCCCATCCTCGCCCTCGAGTTCCGCGATCTATCTGGATGTCTTTAGACTACCCCCTCAACGATTTATCTCGCGAGCCACAATTGTTCAGATCGTGCGAACAAGTATTCTGATCAAGTAACCCGTGTGATTGGAGCTTTCGACAACCCTTCCTGTNACCCTCAACGATTTATCTCGCGAGCCACAATTGTTCAGATCGTGCGAACAAGTATTCTGATCAAGTAACCCGTGTGATTGGAGCTTTCGACAACCCTTCCTGTAACCAATGTTGAGGCTGCTAACGCGTGTTTTGATAAGTCAAGGAACCAAAGTCGAGGTTGCAGATGGGTTTTCCGATAATTTTTGGAGGGAACAGTGTTGAGGCTTTGTTTGAACTTTGGCTAATGTTTTGACAATTATTTCAAATCTCCACTACATATAATTTTTTAAAAGCTTTCGAATGGATGGTAGGTTGGGCCTCCCATGGTTGTTGATGTAAGTGCTGTGTTATGTGGATCTGGGTTGTGCTCCGTGTGACGATGAGATGATCTGAAGATGATGAGGTGATAGTAGGGTACATAGGTGTTGCAAGGCATGTAATCAGTCTTGGGATGCTTCTTCAGGTTTTGTAGTGGCATATAATCAGTCCTGGGAGATCTTGCAGTTTTTGGAAGAGGCATATAATAAGTCCTGAGATGTACCTACTTGATGGCTTGCTCGCAGAGATGATGAAGATCTGACAGAGGACTAGGCCTACATCCAGCATGAAAAAGGGATGGCACTGTAGATGAAGACCCAGCAGAGGACTAGGCCTACATCTAGCATGAAAAAGGGTTGGCACTGTAGATGAAGACCTGACAGAGGACTAGGCCTACATCTAACATGAAAAATGGTTGACACTGTAGAAACTTTTGATGACAGATAGTATGGGATGATGACCAAATTATAAGAAGATGATGGCAGCAGCTATGATGAAGACTCTATGACTCCGCGATGATGATGATGCGATGAAGACCAGACTAGATGTGTTGATGACTGTATAGAGAGATAACACCTTCCTAGTTAAGAGGGAGTGTTGATGTATTTGTAACTTCAGAAGATATTTTGATGTATATTATCATTGTATGTTGTTGTACCCCCATTGGGGATGTGTGTTACCCCTTTACGGGATGTCTAAATTGTGTTTAGACTTGAGGTACAACCTCCGTTGTAAGTCAGGGCAATAGTCCCTAGTGTAACATTGTGTAATATGTAATTGTTGTCTCCCTAGGAGAAGTGGGCCCCATGTGAGATGACATGTAGGCTCAAGTCTTATATTTGGTTAGTGACTTGAAAGGGTATAAATAGGGAGATGCTCTCCCTCATTTATACACACCACACACACTCTCTAAGGCGGTTGAGAGAGAGACAGTCAGAGGAGAAGAGAAAGATAGCTGCTGAACATTTCTTATTACTGCTTTTGATCATCTTACTATTCTGAAGAAGTTTGCAGGGCTTTCTCGTTTATGGTTTCCTCGATGAAAATCTTTGTGTCTTGTGTATCTTTTATATTTTATGCATTTTGCTGTACTTGTTATTCTTTCAGATAAAGATCCTAGATAATCTAATCAGATCTTAAGAAAATCTAACACACCTTTGCATTGATTGGCCCACTCCTTGAACCCCAAGTTCTATAGTCAGGAATGGCTCAATGGTGGGCCCTCACATAGAGTCCCTCCTCACATGGATGGAGAGATTTCACAGGGGAGGAAGATAACATTTAGGATGTTATTTCAGGATAGAGACTTACTTGATGAAGTGGAGGAGGGCTTTGTAGAGTTTTGGAGGCTATGATGTGGTTGGAGACAGGGGAGTTAAGAAGCCCTATAATTGGTGGGCAACTCATGGGGCAACGTGCCCTCTTCTACAGAAGCTAGCCTTGAGGAAGTTACATGATCCTCTAGTTGTGAGAGGAATTGGAGCACATATGGCAACTTGTACAGTTTTAAGAAGAGCAAGCTTGAGCAGTCCAGAGCAGAGACGATGGTGTATGTGCACACCAACTTTCATCTTATTTACAGGAAGAGGGAGGAGTGGGTGAAGGGAAAGACAAAGATGTGGTATGTCTTTCCTGATGATATGGGTTTGGACAACAGTACTGAGTTGGCATTAGCCAACCTGGATCTTAATGATCCAGTGTTAGAGCCGGTGACATTTGCTGATAGTGATCCTTTGGAGGGGTCATCCTCCACACCAACAGATATTGATCCTCAGATGGTTGAGGAGGAGGAGGAAGAAGAGAGCAGTAATGAGTTTGTTTATTCATTCATGGAGGACGAGGACTATTGATAGATGAGACTCTTCATTCTTCCATCTTGATCTACACCTTTTTGTATTTACTATTACTACAATACTGGTCTATTTGGCATTTGCCAGTGGCATTCCGACATCTATGAACATTATACATTTTGATTTTCATGACTTAATGAGAAATATGGTTTTGACTCTTGATTGCCATCTTGATCTATGACTATCATGGGTATACTGTATCATGAATCATCTATGTGTCTCATAATCTCATTGTGATTACTGATTTGTTTTGTAAATGTGTAATATTAATTTAGTAATTACTAATGTTAAATGTGCATTGATTCTGATTTATATTGAATATTTGTAAAAATTTGGATCTATATGTTTATATTTTTAATATATATATATATAATGTGTCCTACATGTCCTGATTCCGGGGGTCAGCGTGTCCGTGTCGGACACTCGAATCCCTGTGTCCTTCGTGTCCCGTGTCCTCGTGTCAGGTGGCTTAGCTTATATCGCGTCTGTACACCGTTCTGTTCAACACTCTTCAAATCATGTTCGTATATCATTTCCATATAGCCTCTTTCCAATCGCATATGTACAACCACGTCCTTTCTTCCAACACATTTGTACTGTTTGTCTGTGCATAGCCAGTTCCTGTACTCATCCGTCTGTGTGCTGATCTGTCTACACAACCATTTTTCCAATTGTACGAACTCCATACGTTATACACCAGCCCTTGTTTATCTGCCTTTTCCATTCAAACGATATAATTTTGGGCCTTTTCTCATATAGTCACGACCCTTCAGTCTTTACTTTAACAATTGCCTTGAAAATTATATGCTATAGTTGATTTGGTTTAAAAAAATATTCAAGTTAAAACTTAATTTTTTAATTGGGTACTTATAATAATCAAGTCATCCATCCTTATAAAGTCAAGTTTAAAAATGATACAAATATTCAAACTTTTGACTTGTAAAAAGTTATAAAAAATTTCAATTTTGTATTAAAAAAGACGTTTCCAAAATTAAAGTGGAAGTGTGTCCCACAATAAGGAAGACCACTACAAAATGGGTTATTATGATAAAGCACATAGTGAGGGTTATTGTTATGAAGATGAAGCTAATAACACCTCGTTAATTATGGATAAGATGGTAAAGTCGCAAAAAGAGTTAGTGGAAGGCCAAAAAGAGTTAGGCAACAAAATTGATAGATTGATAGCTAACATGCATAAATTATTCACAGATAGAGTTGACAAGGAAGTTGAAGATTCTGAAGAATGTTGGTTAGAGGAAACAAAAATAGTAAATGAGGACAAAATCGAAGTCACGATGACATATAGTTCAGATGTTAATTATGATGAAACACCGAAGAAAGTATCAGTAGCATCAATTTCATGCTCATTACCAAATAAGAGTGGAGATGATGGATTATAGAAATAAACTATTACTCAAAAAAATCAAACAGAAGAAGTAACCACAAGGTACATTCCACCTCATCGTAGGAAGAGTGAGAGGATCAAGGTTCTAAGAAAACAAGAAGTCAGACTTACAGCTCCACCTATACCCATGAAAGACAAGTTACAACATTATAAATTGTATGGTATTGAAGGCTGTGCTCTAAATAAGGGTGAATTCCAATAACGACAAAAGCGCAAAAATTCCATATGAACACACAACAACAGTAGCAAGGCAAGTGCGTACCTAAGAGTCCTTGAGGTTTTATGTTAAACAACCAAGTCAAACAACTTCAGGGTATGATACAAATATTATGAAGGAGTCTCGCCAACACTCAGATGAAGGACCAAATAAAACCCCCAAAAACCAAGCAAGGACAAGTATGATGCTGCCATGGGAGCATGCTCAGCTAGAGGAAACCCAATTTATTATGGTTTGAGGACAAAACATTCATTAAGAGGGTGGCAATGTTACAAACACAAATATAAATAATTAGAAATAATTAAATAGTTAATAAATTAAAATTAATTAACATTAAATGGGATGTCAAGGGACACACCTATTGGCCTCGTGACTAGTCAATGCTTATAAAAGCACACCGTCACGAGGATCATTGTTTCATCTTATTCATTCTATCAAATATTTATCATATACTTGCAGAAATTCCTCTGTTAAATTCAATAAGAACAAACATTGTTTTTACACATAGTGATACAATAAAAGAATAAGTATAGCCTTAACCATGATTACAAGTACACTAATGATACATATGGATGGGCTTTGGCTACATGATAGATTACATCAATAATTCTAACATCTGACACATATGAAAAATCAATACACAAAATGTCTTGTTAGAAAGATTTTTGTGCAAGACTATCCTCATAGCAAGCATCATTTCCTATTTATTTTTTATCTTTCAAAGGAAAAGATTGTGAAGGAAACCTAATATTCATATTAAATTTTGATTGTGTTCTTTTCTTGTTTTTTCATTCAGGCTTATTTATTCAAATGGTTTTTGATTAGAGTGGTTAAAGACTGTCCTGAGAATGGCATCATCGATGATGGAGTACAGATAGCAGTTGGAGGCTACAGAGCATCAGAGTAAGGGTTCATGGGAAACCTTTCAGGTTCTGACTGGGTTGGTCATTTTGTGGAGCCCATGTTGGTGTGCTTTACCCTTCTTTGATATCGTATACAGTAATCCATATTCATTTTTATGTGGTTTCCATTGTTACAGTTTACTGGACTCACATAAATTTAGAACAGCACCTATAGAATCCCGGACGGAGAAATGCAAGCTTAGGACGGTTGATGGGCTTGATGTTCTCCTGATGGGTACAATAGATGAGGAGTGCACTTTTGACAATGGTTTTCCTTTCCAAGTATGAGAAATGATTTAAGTTACTTTTTTCTTTTTGGAGTATTTTGTTCTGTATACAGAATCTTTGTTCTAACTTGTATTTTGTCAGGTAATCCATTTATTCATGCATGGTTTCCCATTTAACTGGAACCATATTGTCAATATATGCAAAGAGCGACCAAGTTCAAACTTAGCTCCACTGCCGGTTAGCAAAATAGAAGAAAATGTTTGTAAGGAGTGCCCGGTGGTCCAGGTTGATGACACTGAAACTGGCAAATTAAGCTCACTGGAACCAGAAGAAAACATTTCCAAAGTTGTTTCTAAAAGGGAATCCTCAGTAAGATGCAGCAAAAGAGTAAGATGTGAGTCCCAGATTTCTAGATCATCTAAAGGATCTAAACGTGGCAAGTTAAGTACAGAAAGCAAGCCTAAAATGCATTATACATGTGTGGGATCACAGGATAATTATAATATTTCAAAAGAATCAGAAGCTAACATGTGTTTGGGTGCTTCCAATAAGTCTATAGAAAAAGAGCGTTCAATAACACGTATCAGGTCATCAGATAAGGACATTCATGTACAGATAAACCAACAAGATAAATTGACAGTTTTGGGCAGTGAATTAGGGAGGAAAAAACCTCTAAACTTCTCTGTATCTCACACAGTCAAAAGACCTGTTGAAAATGAGAAGAAAATTATGGAAGGTTATCATTTACGAAGAGATAAAACTACTGAAGAGTTCAAGAAGCAGATTGACAGTGGGACTTCCCTTGATGAAGCCAAACTCATAACAGCAACTATGAATATAGAGGATGCCAGTGAAAACATTATGTCTGACAGGTTCACTGAATCAGCT